>JAOZJS010000715.1:0-22009 GCA_025882695.1 Amerodectes protonotaria
GAGTGATGGAGAAGAAGAAGAAGAAGAATATCTGGGAATAACAATAATAATAATAATAATAATAATAATAATAAAATGAAATAAAATAAAATAAAATAAAATAAAAAACACCATTCAAGAGAGAGAGAGAGAAAGCAATGTGGCGCGACTTAAGAAACGACGACGATGTTTCTTTTATTTTTGTTGTTGTTCTTGGTTCTGGCCAAGCGAAACACAAAAAAAAATCTTGGTTAAAAATCAAAGTAACAAACGGCAACGACGACAACAACAACGCAAATAATTTTCAATTTGAAAGCCCGACGAAAGAAAGAAAGAAAGAATTTGAAACTAAAACTAAAAAACTAAAACTTTCACGGATATTGATACCTTTCTTTCTTTCTTCTTTTTTTTAATTTGAAAAAAAGCGCGCGCCGAAAAGCTCATTGAAAATGTCATCATTTCTTATGGTGTCTCACTTCATCATCATCACCACCACCATGACCATCATGATGATCGTTGGGTCGAGGAACGACGACGACCACGACGACCAAGATGGTGATCATGAGGATGATGATGAAAGCCTGGAACACATAAACCTTTGTGGATTGTCGTTAATTATTACCATGGTTAATAGTTGCTCTTGTTGTTGGTGGTTATCATCGGGATCGTGGATCCATCCAGGCCTGGCCAGGACATTTATAAATCTTCTTTTCTTTTCTTCTTTAGTCTTGATGCACCAAATTTTGCCATTTGACAATAATTATCATTCGAATTTTGGATAATAAAGAACGAGAAAGAGCCTAGCGAACGAGCGAGCGAGAGCGAGATTCTATCGTCTGCCATGAAAAATTCATCTTTTTTCTCGAAGTTTTTTTTTTATGATTTTTCCATGTGTGTCCATTTCCATTTTATTATCATCATCGTCGTCATTTCATTTCTTGGCCAGGACTTGGTTTTGCTTTTTTTCGGCAAAAATCAAATGATGATCATACGACACCACCGAAACCATTTCACCCCATCGTTACCTAATGGTGGTTGGTTGTTCTTCATCCTTGTCTCTCTCTTCTTGTTGTCTTCTTCTCGTCGTCTTCGTTCGCCGTTGTTGTTGTTGTTGTTGTTGATGATTATTGTGTGTGCGCGCTTGATACTTTGTATCCACGCACACACACAGGAGAATGGTGATGGTCGATGATAATAATAATAATAATAATAATGGATAATGGCCATCATTGACCATCATCCATCAGAAGCAGCAGCGAAGAGAACAGCACCAGCCGAAACCGTGTGGCCGAACGCCAAAACGTTGTTGTAACTTTGTAACACTCTTTTGGTTCGCGCGCGCGGTTCTGATCGTTCTTGATCGTTCGAATTCGAAGAAGAACAAGAAGAAGAAGACGAAGAGTGAAGAGTGAAGAGTGAAGAAAATAAATTTACTTTTTTTTAAAAAAAAATAAAGTTTAAGAATGATTAAATGGTGGTAATTTTTCGCACAAGCTGGATATCACACACTTCCACACACTTACTATGGGGATTTATGTATCACGTTTTCCTTTTTCTTCTTCTTCTTCTTGTCGTGGTTGCGTTCGGTGTTCGGTATTAACCCGGTTGGACGTCCGAATGGTTTCCGAAGCGACGAACCGTGGTGGTGGTGGTGGTGGTGGTGGTGATGGACGAGAAGAAAAATGCGTGGTGTTGGTGATGGTGGTCATCGAGATGAAGATTGAATCTCGACCTGGCTGCTTCCAGACAAATGGTGGATGAAAATGGTGTTCGTTTCGTAGAAAAAAAACAATTTATTCAAAGCTTTTTGAAATTAAAATGGTTTTGAAGAGAAAAACAAAAAACAAAAAACTTTGGCAAATTGCTGCGGATGATGATTGCACAATCCGAAGAAAGCGAGCGAGAGAGAGATGGAGAGAGAGAACATCGTCCATTGCGTCAGGTTACCCTGGAACGGAAGTCCGCCCGGAACCCGGAATAGATCAGGTTTCACTGGAAGTTCCAGTCTGGAACCAAGAAGAACAGAATCCCTGTATAATGATGAGAATTTTGTTTGTTCCACGTTAGGTTTCAAAATAGTTTCGAAGCCAAACTATAACCAATTTATTAAAATATATCTTTTGTGAAATGGAATCTTTGTTAGTTGTGTCCAGTTGTGTTTGAAGAAAACAAATATTTTTTTGTCGGGCTTTCTGTCCGTCTGTCTGTCTGCCTATTTGCTAGTCTGTCGCGACTGCTGGACATTTTTCGCCGGAATCCGACGAGAATCCATTGTCCTGATGTCCTTGAAAATGGTTCCCAAAATAATGATAATAATAATAATAATGATAATTCCAACAAGCTCAGTTTTCGCCTCCAAATCTAGAGATTCTTCGGAAAATTTGCATCCAAAAGAATCCTGAATCCAGAATAAAGTCACGTATCCACGACTATACGTATTCCGAATACGTAGAACTCCTCCAGACAGCTCCAGATAACGTTCTGCATCAAGACACATGATGATGATGATGATGATGATGATGATGATAATTGTATCCGCCGCCAAACATAAATCAGAAAAAGAGCGAGAGAGAGGGGGCCAAATGTTAATTAAAGTTTCAACTTTAATTTGAAACCCTGAAACTTCTGTCCCGGGTCCCGTTATTGTTTCGATTCCAACAACAATAATCATCTTGAGATGATCATCGGTTGTTGCAGTTGTTCAAGTTCTGTCCAAAAGTTTTCAAATTGACAATTCTCTCTCTCTCTCTCTCTCTCTCTCTCTCTCTCTTCTGTTTCCTGTTTTTAAAACAAGAAGGTAACCAAACCAACAACAACAACAACAACAACAACAATGGTGACAATCAATGAAAAGTCGCACAAGTCCGACTTGCGACAAACTTGCAAGATTCGAAGCTCATTTGAAACTGTTATTATCCAACAAACGTGTTGTTGTTTGGTATTGATCCAACCGGTGAACCCTAATGATTTTGCGGTTGGTTGATTCCGCTCTGGTTGCTACCAATGGAATTATAACCATTTGACAGGAAACCACGCAGCGGAGACAATGAAAATTATATAATTCCATCGAATTACGTAATGATGTTTCAATAATAATGGTAATGATCATTAATTATGCATTGTGAATCCATCGCCGGGCGGACCAAGAATTTCCGCGTTTTTTTCCCCCCACCTCAACACAAATAATTTAAAACACACAAAAATTTCAAAATTGATGATGGAATTTATTTAAATATTTTTTTTGTTGTTGTTTTTTTTCGCGTAAATTTTATCAATAAAATCTAAAATCGGTTTGATTCACGCGACCAAAGCGGAAGTAAAGGAAAGCAGCAAGAAGAACCGGAGTTCACTCGTCAAACAACAACAAGATCAACAAAAAAGAAGAAGCAAACATCAACAACATCCAGGATTTTAAATTATTATTATTATTATGTCATCATATGGTGGTGGTGGGTGATCCTGTTCCGAACATCGAGGCCATCGATCAAATAGGTTGATAATGTCCCACTGGTTTATAAAACATTTGTCCAGCCAGAATCCGACGAAATAGTTCTTTTTTTAATAATTTCCTTTCGTGTTTGGCTTTTTTGATGATTCCATGATTTTCCAATGCTCTACGTGATAAATATGGCATCACTTTGTCGATGGGACCATATGGAACATATTTATAAACGGAATAACCGGATTGACCAAGGTTAAAGCTAATATGATCGCTCATTCCGTATAATTGTCCAAAACAGATTAGTTTATGTTCGGGTTTGATTCCAAGTTCTCGCATTCTGTAAAAAACAATAAAAATTAATCATTTTCGTTCAGACTCACACACACAATATCAACAAGTCTTTTTTTTTACTTTTTCAACGTATAACGGACGGTATCTTCATTATGCGACGCAACCATGATGGCATATTTTTTACTATCCAATCCGGATTCCATCATTTTGTTCATGAAAAAATTCAAATTAGTCTCGTACATTTTCGTGGTTGCCTCGAACGTCGGATTGATCGGATCCTCATAGCCCAATTGTTTGGCTCTTGCACGTTCCTGTTCTAAATAAGCACCGCGAACCAATTTGGCACCAAAATAAAACCCTTGTCTTCTTGATAATTCTTCATCAAGCTGGCAAGTTTCATGGGCATTCTATTCAGAAAAAAAAGATAGAACGACTTGTCAAAACCCGAAAAACGATTCAAATCAGCATACCTTTAAATAACATTGATAAGTATTGAAAATGATCGCCTTTTCTTTGTTATATTTTCGCATCAATTCCAATGTTATACGATTGATGGCCGGCTGAAAATATGTTTGTTCGGCATCCACCAACACTCGGACATCTCGTTGGGTGGCTGCCCGTGAAATACAATGTATCCGTCGCATCATGTTCCGGAACATTTCCTCTTCTTCCGGATCCAAAGCATTGATGATCATCTCCAAACGACCGGTTCGAAGATTTGGAACCTTGAACAAATCATTGATCAACGTGTTCATATCGATCAGACCGTTCCATGAGAACAAATTCATCAAACCACGTTGATCATAATCCATACGTTTCAGGAATTCGGTGATTTCTTTATTATTGACATTCAAATTAAATCTTTCATCTAATTGTTGTTGAAATTCTTCTGGGGAAACATTACTAAAGCCCATGATTTTTTTGCCGGTTATTTCTTGAAAATATTTCCGTGTACGAGCTATCACTTCGGAAATTTGCAACAAAATCTCTGCATTGGAGGGAAAAATATCAAAATTAGAAATGTAAACAAAACGATGAAAACATTCGCAAAAAATCACAAATACCAGGTCTTCCAAGAGCGGTCAATTTGATGGCGGCGAATCCGGTACCGTGAGTGGCGCCAGCAACCGCATCGATACATCGCAGAAATATGTCCATATTTTTCTCACATTGTGCTTCGTTCATATAGAAATATGTTCGGGCCACTGGCCGATAATCTTTACGATGTGCCAAAACATCATCATATTCATATTGTTTGACCGTTTTGTCTTTTTTCGTTTGTTTATCCTTGATGGCATCCGATTGTCTGTAATGGAGAAAGCGAGAGAGAAATTAGTTTTGTACCAAAAAAAAACACACCAATCATACCTGTCCTCATCAACATCTTCTTCAGCAGAATAATCAAGAATCGATTTGACACCAAACGATCGTAAATGATCCAAAACCGGACGGATTTCTTCTTCATCTTTACCGGCCACAAATTGTCCATAGAAAGTGGCTTTCATTAACATATTGAACAGATATTCGCCTAAAATTCTTCTGGACCATTTCAATAACTGTTGTTCCAAAACCAAAAAAAATAAAAAATAAAAACAAAATTAAATTCAAGAATGTTTTTTTTTAAAAAAAATAATACGAAACAAACAACAAAAAAATAGAATCAGACCGATGCATGATTATAGACCAGAAAATCAAAGGAACTGATGTAAAGAACAAGTATAGCACGAAACAATTCATAAGTTGTCTTACTGCGATACGCTTGTTCCGTATTGGAGAAGTTTATATCAAGTTCGTCCACCTTTCTGCCACCACCATTACCATTGGCAGTAGTGATGACATTCTGAGCGGAAGCACCAAACAATATTCTCGAATGTTGCCCAATGTAAGCATGTGGTTGAAGATAATGTTTTGAATTCGGCAAACGAAAGTATTGTTGTTGATTGTTGTTGGAACAACGATTGTCAAATTTGAATTTGGACAGAATTTGTTTCAATATATTCATACGATAATACATGACTTGTTTAGTTGATTGATGTTGTTCAAGGGAACATAAAATTAGGAAGCTTGATTGAAATTGACTAAGGATTCAATTTGAATTGTTGAACAATGATAATAATGATCATGAAACGTTTGACGTTGAAACGTAATGACAATCAAGATGATTCGATTTTGCTTGGTAAAACAGGGAGCACATCTCATGATACCGAAACAAAATCAAGTATCAAGTATCAGGTTTCAGAATGCTATCAACCACGAGACACGGCCAGCAACATCAAGAAAAAAATGTAGGTTAGAATCCTGTTTTGATGATAATGATTCGATGATTCAATGGCTTACCGGAAACAGAAAAGCAAATACTGTTTGCATATAGATTTGGTTGATTGTTCTTTGGTATCTTCAGCGATTTTCGGTCAAACCAAAACCTAATTGAAAACCAAAAAAACGACTAGAATAATGTTCGGCGGACTATCAAAGAAGTCAAAATATTGACACCAGAAACAATATAAACCAACAATAGATTGAAGAGTTGTTGTTGTTGTTTTGGTTGCTTGTAACCATGTGTGTTGTGCTCATCTCGTGTGTTGTTTCGCCATGCAGCACACACAATTAACCCCACACCACGAAAATTCGCGAACATTGTGTTCTGCCAATGCTCTTTTACGCAACAACACAAGACAACTCAACCACAACTTTCCCCTTTTAGCCTTATTGGCAGCAGACAGTCTCATCATCATCGTCGTCGCCATGAACAACAACAATAAGCAGTTTGCTGGCTGAAGCTTTCGTGTGTGTTGTTATGTCGTGATTATGTAATGTGCACATATTATTACGCAATAATAGCTCAGCTGTAAAGACGTTTTTGAAGAAAATCTCCTAAAACTATCGCTACATGCATGCTATATGGGGCGCTGAAGTTTCCAAGCTAAGAAAAAATGCATAATAGAAGCAAACACCAAGAAGCGATCCAATTCTTTGGAACCGTTTTCCATTGGCCCGAACAAAAGAATTCCAACAATTTTGTGGAAGCATTGTCGAATACATCATTGCTTGAATTTTTTTCGGTTTCGTTTTGTTTTGGAACCGGGTCCTTTTTTTGGATCAGAAAGTGGTAAGGAAATTATTATCCTCGATGAAAATCATCAATAGCTCCTGTGCGTGAGGATGACTCAGGGCGCGATGTGTTGAGGAAAAGCGAAATTTGTTTTCACTTTCATATTTATGTTCTGTCTCTCTTTCTCTCCCTCGCTAGAAACTTGTTCATTGTCTACGGCGCTGAATAAGACGATATAAATTTTGATACTTGGTCACCTTGAAACTATCAACAACTATACTTGTGCTACAAATATCATTAAATTGTATGCAATTGTTGTCCATCAAGACGATGGCGACGGAGGAAAAATAAGCCTGGACAAACGAAACGAAACGAATTCATCATCATCGTCTTCAGTCGCAGTTTTATATTTCTCGAAGAATCATAATCCCAAACACACACACGAGCAACATGCATTTTGTTCGGGTGATTCTTCTTCTGCTGCTCACATTTTTGGTTCACCTGAATTGGGCCCTTAAACATAATACCGAAAAATTGTTGGAAAAAAATTCAAACATGAAAGATGAAAAACATGGCATCAAGATGGGACAAATTTTCAAGGATTGTGATGATGCTCGAACTAATTTGGAAAATGATTGGAATCAATCACCAATCAACTATACTTGTTATCGTAATGTTCCATTCAAGATTGATACAAAAATCAAATCATTGGTTGAATGTGAAAACTTACCATCTGATTATATGGTAAGTGGTTTTCAACATAGATTTCTTCAATCAATCATCATCTTATTTTCATTCGATTCTGAAGCCGCAACATTTTTGCATGCAAGATCTTATCAACTATAATCATTCATTGCCAACACATGGTGATCATCGACCTTTGTGGCCAGTGTTTGGTGAATATCTTTTCGTTCCACCTCAACGATGGCTTCACAATATCGAGGTAAACGGTTCGGCATTCGGATTTGATATGATTTGAATTTGTTTTTTCCAAATTTAGCACGGTGCCATCGTAATGATTTATCACCCGTGTGCACATCCAATGATGATTGATAAACTAAGAAAATTGGTCACCAATTGCATCCGTAAACATGTGATTACACCGGATTCATATCGTTTGACCCATGATCGGCCATTGGCATTGATTGCTTGGGGTTGTCGTTTGCAGATGAACCATGTTGATTCGCATGAAATTATCCACTTTATCAGGGTTGGTGGCTTCGAAGACATTTTTTTGTTGATAAATTCAAATTAATTCTGGATCTTTTCTTCTTTCTTCTTGATTTACAGAAACATGCATTGCATGGGCCAGAAGGAAAATACTCAAAAGAAGGACAATATGATAAAAATCTGTTGAAACGTGCTCGGGTACCGGTCGGATCCAGCCTGGACGATGATATTCTTTGTCCATTCAATTTTTGATGAACACCATCCACCAGACAAAACCAAACTGCTAGTCAAATGATTGTACAATTCAATGGCCAAAGTGATTAATTTTTAAATTATTATTATCATCATCAAACTATTACCAAAACAATGAAATCAAAACACGCGCAACAATCTTTATCAACAATTTTTTTCTCAAAAAAAAAATAAATTTTAAAATTCGAAAAAAAAGTTTCCAGAAATTTATTTTCATGACCAAAAAGAAACTTCCCGGGAAATATCAGCAATGCGTCATGGCGGTTGTTGGTGTGGAAAAAAGTATATAGATGGCGACACTTGGCAACAAACGTGCACCAACCACAAGTCCGCCATGGTGCTCGTCGCGGCGGTGTGCTTTGCCAGTGTGTGTGTGTGTGTGTGTGCTTAGTGTGCTTGAATGTACAGTCAGCGCCATTCATCGCCTTCATCGGACAAACTCGCTTTTCGTTGGTTGGCTTACAAGGGGATTGCAGAGAGAGAGAGAGAGAGAGAGAGAGATCGTCGAGAGCGAGGGAAAAAGGAAAGAAGAAAGAACACAAGACAAGACAGCAAGCAAGCATTTTACCTAAGCAGCAGCACTAGCACAATCTATCTTCTGTGTGTCTCAATCAATTTTACTTGTTATTTTTTTTTTCGTGTTTCACTTCTTCTCTTCATTCACTCTCACCGGCTATTAATATTGTTATTAATATTATCATCATTATTATTATTATTATTGTTGTTGTTGTTGGTTCCTGATCCTCATTGGTGTGGTGGGTATTTAGGTTTGTCAATTAATTTTGATCCGTTTTTAATAATTGTTATTTGTTTGGATCAAAAACACACAGAGACAGACATTTTGTGCATCGTTTTCATCCGTTTGTTTCGCTAGGTTTCAAAACCGCGTGTTCTCGTGTTGTCGTCATCATCAACATCATCGTTGTCAATAGGTATGTTGTGTGTGTGTATGTTTCAACAACAACAAGAGGGCTCAAAATCTTGAGCCGATGCATAAATTTCCGTTTCGGGAAAATGATCAAAATCAATAATCATCATTTTCCAAAAAAAAATGTTTCGGATTTTATGCTAAATCAATCACCAGACTTGAAATCATTGTTATTGATTATTGTTGTTGTTCAACCAAAAAAAATATCTTTTAGCAAACTGATCAAGTACTGACATCTTTTTTGTTTTTGTTTTTTCCATTAGTTTTTTTTCGCTTTCGAAAATTTTTGAACATTTGAATCGAGCAAAAATGCAAGCACAAGCACCGGCAGAAAGTGATATGCCATCTTTTAAGGTTTTTGGTCAAAATTGTCCATTATTTCCCCCTGTTTTAATTAGTGTTTTGCTTTGTGTTTGATTCCAGTGTCTTCTTGTGGGCGATGGCGGTACTGGCAAGACCACATTTGTCAAACGACATTTGACTGGTGAATTCGAGAAGAAATATGTTGCCACGCTTGGCGTTGAAGTACATCCATTGGTGTTTCACACAAATCGTGGTCCAATCAAATTCAATGTTTGGGATACTGCTGGCCAAGAAAAATTCGGCGGACTCCGTGATGGTTATTACATCAAAGGTTGGTGGTCATTTTTTTTTGATTGGTGATTGGTGATGTTAACATGTTCGAAATTGCATAAGGTGAATTACGATTATTTTTCTGGTTAAAATGATAAAAATATTAATCGTCCAGAACTTATGCTAAATCATTACGAACGTATTGCATCATGTACTGAATGTTTTTTCGTATCATCATACCAATTACATTAATCACACGATGCAAACATTTATAATAATTTTTTTTTCGTTTATTTTTTTCACAGGTGAATGCGCTATAATCATGTTTGATGTTACATCACGTGTTACGTATAAGAATGTACCGAATTGGCATCGTGATTTGGTTCGTGTTTGTGAAAATATTCCAATCGTTTTGTGTGGTAACAAGGTGGACATAAAAGATCGTAAAGTGAAAGCTAAATCTATAGTATTCCATCGTAAGAAAAATTTGCAGGTTCGTATCAGTTTGGATCCACTGCTAATTGCCCTATTAATTGTGTGTGTGTGTGTTAAATTTCTTCCGCAGTACTATGATATCAGTGCTAAATCCAATTATAACTTTGAAAAACCTTTCCTATGGTTGGCACGTAAATTGGTGGGCGATCCAAATCTAGAATTTGTTGCCATGCCTGCATTGGCACCGCCAGAAGTCCGTATGGATGAAGAATGGCAACGTAAATTGGAGGAGGATATGAGAAAAGCTCAACATGTCACATTACCGGATGATGATGATGAGGATTTGTAGGGAAAAATGGTAGCCCCGATAAGAGAAGATAATGATGAAAAAATATTCTAATCCATCACCAAATAATAACTTACTACTACGTTCATCTGCGTACACCATACACACACACCTACATTTTCAATGGTATCAATTTATAGAACAACAACAACAACAAACTACACAATTGAAATTAAGCTAGCAACAACAACAACAACAAAATTATTATCATTTTTTTTCGTGTAAATTAATTGTATTTTTTTTTCTTATTCTCTTAAATGTGAACCAACACCAACACACACACACACACACACACACTTACGTCTCATTTGCATAAGTGATAGTGAAAGGATGACGATGATGAGAAAACTCTCGTAAAAATCCAAATTCTGTGGATTTTAAATATTTGAAATTATTTTTTTTCCAACAACAAGCTAACACACCCCCCCCACACACTGATACTAATCGTTTTCTACTTGAAACAATATTCACACACACTTAATTTTTGCACCAAAACACACACACAACAAAATCTCCTTCTGTTTGATTGATTGATTGATTTCCTTCCCGCCCCCAGAATAATTTATAATTTCATACTTGATTTTTTTTTTCATTTTCCTTCTTTTTTTTTCTTCTCGCACATCCAAAAAAAAACATTCGTGTTTTATTATGTTTGTTCTCTACTAATGATAATAATAATTTTTTTTTCTATATAAAACAACAAAAACAAACAACAAAGCCAATGATCGAACATTAATTGTATCATCATCATTATCATCATCTTATTCTCGGATTTGTTTCCAGAATGGTGTGTGGTGTGTGAATGTCGGCGCGCGCGTATCGATTCCATACTCTCATATTCTTGAATTTGAATTTGATTTGATTTTTGCTGTTGTGAAAACAAAACGAAGTAAAAAAAAATTTGGTCATAATTCCGATGATGATGATGATGCTAATGTGTGAATCATGTGTGTGTGTGTGTGTGTGTTTGAGATTCTGAGCAGAGAAAAACGAAAAAGACCAAAAAAATTCTGGCTCAGAATATTCTGTAGAATATTCCGTAGAATATTCCGTAGAATGAAACATGCAGGATATGGGGATATGGTTGGTGATCGGTGGATGCTATTGAATCGTTGCCAGGTTTTCGATTTCATTATCACACACACACACACCATCGCTGCCGTCTTTTTGGTGAACTTGAAGGAAACTTGAATCAATCACCAGAATCCCTCATCGTTGAGCATGATCATCCCGATGTCGGAAATCGGGAATCGATTCCAATTCCGACATGATCTGTCGGACACCACCAGTATTGATACACGTTTGTACACTGGGGGATAATGGAACCAAATAAGGAACACAAATGGCGCCACAAATATTCAATTGTCTTTCGGAATCCGACATTCCAGAACACGCACATATATTTGCTCGGAAGTCGAAATCCATATTCTAGTGAAGACAATGGCGCCCACCATTGGCGCCCGATAATGCTGGTTTTTGTTTTGGTAGTAGTTGTTGGTCGGGGCTAATTATAGATTCACACAATTAGATGAAATGTTCTGCCTTAGAAATCTGCATGGCTGTTCAATGGGAAACACAAAAGAATTAGGAATGGAATGGCGCCGATTCGGGTGTTGATTTGTATCAACAACAATACCACACATGCTCATGGTATGTGGAATGTTCTTCAACACACACACACACACAGAATCCCGTTATTAATAATAATAATAATAATAAGTGATTATATTAAGATTGGCCTATTTTAGCCTTCCAGCCTTTTAGCTTTCTCAACGATCACAAGGACCAACTGTTCTCTAGCGTCTGAGGATGATGATGAACAGCGTTTCTTCAGACAAACCAGAACATGATTTAATATCATCCATACCAGCACCAGCACCAGTACTAGTTACTTCCAAGCCTGAACTGGTATGTGGTGAATGCAAGGCGAACCGCGAAAAACAAAAATGGCACACCTCCAAGCAACAAGCAACAAATTTGTTCGCACAGCATTCTCAATGGCATACAATGGTAAATCATCATTGGTAAGTTATCTTCTTCTCAGTTCTCTGAGCTCTCGGTGATTGCTAAATCTGGTTGGAAGCGAAGCCGCCAGAATCCGCCCATCCATCAACATTCTGCTGCTGCTGATCTTGAACGAACGAATCTTAGAAATCCATTATTCGTTGATTTAAGATTCTCTCAGTTGAATTTCGGAGCTGGTTAAGAATTGTGCGGTTTGATCCTTTTTGTGCAGAGAAAATCTAATTGTTTTACATCGATCATAATGGTGAGATTTTGGTGATGTTTTCCCGTTGTTCTTCTAACCGTTTCTATGTCCACCATGTCCAGGCTGACGAAGTTAAAGAAAAGAAGAAGAAGAGCAAAAAATCCGAGAAAGCCGCGGAAGCAGCTCCGGCAGCGGAAGCAGCAGCTCCTGCTGCTGAAGCACCAGCACCAGCCGCAGCAGCGCCGGCAGCAGCTCCCAAAACCAGCTCGAAGAAAAGAGCTCAACGTACCGGTTCCAATGTATTCGCTATGTAAGTTGGGGAGGGGATGGTGGAAACTGTTGAGACTTCCGCTCTTGCCTATTACTACTCTGATCATCGCATCGTATAAATTGTGTGTTTGTTTGTTTGTTTGTTGGTTGCAGGTTTTCCCAGCATCAAGTTGCCGAATTCAAAGAAGCCTTTCAATTCATCGATCAGGACAAGGATGGTTTCCTTTCGAAGAATGACATTCGTGCCACTTTTGATGCATTGGGTCGTATCGTAAGCGATAGCGAACTAGAATCAATGATGAAAGAAGCATCCGGTCCAATCAATTTCACCATGTTTTTAACCATATTCGGTGACCGTACCCAAGGTACGGATGATGAGGATGTCATCCTGAACGCATTCGCTCAATACGACGAAGGTAATGGCCTGTGCAAAGAGGAAACATTGCGCCATTCGTTGATGACCTGGGGCGAGAAATTCTCCGCCGAAGAAGCGGATAACATTCTGGCCGAAGCCCCAACCGATGGTAAGGGGAACATTGATATTAAAAAATTCGCTCAGATCTTGACCAGAGGAGAGGAAGAAGAACAAGGTGCTTAAATGTTCGGCGTG
This sequence comes from Amerodectes protonotaria, assembly GCA_025882695.1. Taxonomy (NCBI): domain Eukaryota; kingdom Metazoa; phylum Arthropoda; class Arachnida; order Sarcoptiformes; family Proctophyllodidae; genus Amerodectes; species Amerodectes protonotaria. Next base: position 13,558 of record JAOZJS010000715.1, read on the forward strand.
CTGCGCTGGGGGCAAGGAGGCTTGGAAGATGTTAATCTTGGATTTAGAACTTAAATCTTCAATCAAATTTAATATCCGAAATCTCAATAAAATAAAATTTAACCCATTCTATTCAATCCAATTTTTAATTTTATTTTGTGTGTCAAAATTTATTTCGTTATTATTATCATTATTAGAATATTATTATTATAAATACGGTCAACGCTTGGGTTTCACCAGAAAAATGAAAATGAAAAAAAGATAAGAAAAAAAAATTCACCACCAACACAAACAACCACCACTGGTAACAGGAGATAGAGAAGAAAAAAAAGGATGCAAAAAAAAGCAAAAAACAGAGAAAAACGGAAAAAGAAAGAAAAAAGCTACAAAAAAAGCTACACCAATAGAAATTAAGAAAGAGAGAGAGGGAAAGAGAAAGAGATACAAATGTAGCGAATTTTGTCGTGCAATAAAAAGGCGGGCGGGCGGGCCGGGAATTTAAATTTTTTGCTTTTCAAAATCTGCTTTTTCGTTCGATGTCAGTTATTCTGGTGTTTATAGGTAGCGTAGCTATTTTATGTGAAATAAGATTGGCTAATTTGTTTATTTAAATGTAGCAAGTAGTATTGGATTTGTTTTTTGTGGATATAAAATGCTAAATGTCTAAGAGAAAATAGATATTTGAAATTTCTATGCTTTTAAAAAAACCACCGGAAAAGGAACCGAAGCGCTGGTTCCGTTTTTCGGTGTGTGTTGTGTTGTTCGATTGTTGGTCTAAAAAACAAAGTCAGAGAGAAGGATACCGGATAGAAATAGAAATATATTTTTTGTCAACATGTGTGAGTTATATTCAATGTGTTTTGTGTATGTTTGATAAATATGTTAATGTGTCCATTTCCCGGTTTCGGCCACCACATATCTTCAAGACATATGATGATGATCCGGTGAGACTTCAATTATCGTCGTAATTTCGTGGCAACAAATGACAACTATATATCACATTCATTTAAAATAAATTAATGATGATATAAGTGTTACATCTTGATCCATGAATTGAATTGAATGATATCGCTTCGTTTTTTCGTGCATGAAAATTTCCTTGGTGTCCATGCATTATGTATGTATGTATGTGTGATGATGATATAATATAATATTCAGATAAAACTTTTGGATAAAAATGTATCAAAATCAACAGCACCGATGCCGTTTTCACTGCTACAACTACTGCTACCACCATCAATTATACCGTCACCGCTATGGTCTTCGATTCTAAAGTCCAATTTTTCGGTAAATGAATCTATTTTTAATGTGGAAAAAAATTGGCCAAGGTTAAAACCAGAATACCCAAAAAAACATCTATCTGAACAATTTTTCTTACCGAGATTATTATCTTTGTAATTTTTACGCCTATCATTACCAAATGTTAATAGGAATTTAGGATGGCTAGGATCATCATTGCCATCTAATGAAATAAATTCAAAATTCAATCAAAATCTGAGAATTCACTGAATCATCGTCGTTTTTTTTTTGTAAGCAACTTACGTTTCCTGGCCTTTTCAATTTCGTGAAAATTTTGATATTCTACCGATGCAAAATATTTTGCATCTTTAGTGTAAATCTGTACATCCTGTATGTTTCCAAACTTTCCAAACCAATTATAGATATCACTTTTCCGACAATTTTCAGGAATATTCTCAATGTACAATACATAATTGTTTTTGTTTCTCAAATTGGCCGACATTTGATGATGATGACGACTAGCAGAAACACCACCAGATTGTAATTTAGATTCTAATGTGTAGATCTTTTGGTTCACCGAATCAATAACTTGACATTTTTTCTCCTTTTTCAACAAATTCGAATACGGTTTGTTCGATCTGAATGGTTGTTTTAAAAATTGCGGACGATTCTTTTTGTATTTTTTCAATTGCTCAAAATTAATGGCATGATAATTACTAGCTGTAAATGGTGGTGTTGGTACAAAATCAAAAGCTCTTTCGGGCGAAGAACTACGAGAACTAGATGATCCAGGCGATGATGATGAATCGGACATTGAATCTGAGCTGTTGATCGATGAACGTGTTGAGAAACGACGTTTTCTCTTAGTCAAAATGGCCGATGATGATGATAGACTACGATGTCTTTTCGATTTTTGGTCATTTAGCCTTAAAATGTGCTGTTTCTCTTCTATGAATGATTCATCAGTGCAACCAGTGGTCACACTGGAAGAATCACAATTATCAACAGTACTCTCCATGCTAATACAATTTGAATAATTATGATCTTCGTTATGATTGAGAATGATGGTGGTCTCGATAGTTTCACTTTTGATCAATCCTTCAATCGCTTCAATTACTTCTTCCACATCTTCTTCCTTATTGATCGGCGAAATCTCTGGCTCCGGATCGCAACATTGAGTAACTTGATTGATAATTTCTTCGGTTAGATTCAAATCAGGCAAATCTTTAGTATCCAATATATTTTCGGCAATGAATTGGTCAGTCATAACATTGCAAACTGAATAACGGACAGAAAAAAAAATTGGATTGAAACCAAGGAAAACAAAAACAGCAAGTATTTACCATTATTGAGCCCGTTCAGAATATCCTCACTGGTACATGAAGTATAATCATCACTAAAATTCAACAAACCACCCAAACATTCGGGCAGCTCGTTCAACATAACATCATCGGTGCAGAAACCACCAAGAATGTCGGCAATATCATTCTCGGTCACTTGAGCATCATCTTGAGTTTCATTACAACAATAATCATGATCTCGTAAGGCTGATTCGCTCCAAAAAAAATCATGAAACAATCCTTTCGCTTTGGTATCATCATGGTTTTGATTGGAAACATTGGCAACATTTGGCAATAATGAACTTTTGTTCGATAATAATGATGATGAACATTTTTTCTTCATTTTTTTCTGCTTGACCAATATCGATGTTCCACGAATTTCTTTCTTCGATTTGGAAACATACACTTTAGGCGAACTGATTGATATTCTGGGTCGGCCAGATTTAACATTTTCTTGCTCCAAAATGGATCCGGTGGCCACTCCATTGTGGGCTTTAGCATTGATCTTTCTTGAAGAATTTGAAAATTTAGAATTATTCTTGTTGATGTGATTGTTGTTGCTGTTGTTGATAGCAGATATTGGATTTGCAAAGAAATTGTTTGATGGTGGCGGTGGTAGCAGTGGTTGTTGTTGTTGTTGTAGTTGTTGCTGGTGGTGGTATGATTGACCGAATTGATCGTCAAACGAACTAGGAATCGGATCGTCAAGATAGAGTGTGGACAAAAAATCGTCGTTTCCAAAATCATTGGTAAGAAAACTATCATATCCGAAAAGGTCCAATTCTGATGATGGAACAAAACCAAAATTATCTTCCGGTATCAATGGATCAAATGAATAATCCATATCGAATAACGATTTGGGCGGATCCATGGCTAAATGCGGAATGATCGAAAAAACGATTTGTTCTCGTTAGAAAAATAACGTTAAGTTATCGTTGTGATTGTAGCAATAAGCTAGTGAAACGCATAGATGAGATAAGGAATCTTTCATCATCGTCTCAAAACATCATTGCTTTTGTTTGATTTTCGCAACACTAACTATATTCCGATTCAGATATGTACATAGTTTTCTTTCGAATTTCGTTCATTATCAGCAAGCAATGTAGCACATTTGCTGATAATTGCGGAAAATCTGAATCCCGAATAGTTCAGATTGCGTGAAAAGATTCTTTTTTGGGAATTTTTTTAAATTTGATAAGAAATTTGAAAGATAATGTTTTTTGAATTTCGGAAAAAACCTCCTATTACTATCCGCGGGACACGTGTACACGCATATGCAGCACACACACACAACATGTCCACAACGCATGCATCAACACATCTCACACACATGCATTTGTGCCGGCATCAACTTGGAAAATTCGAACTAGAAACAACAAAAAAAATTGAATGAAAATTCGAAACAGAAAAACATCATGCTCCCATTTTTCCAGAAAAGATAATAATAATAATAATGGAAAATGGCAGAATCGCAGAATAGCAACAAACCAGAAAAAAATGAGGTGAAATGGGAAAAACATTATCAGGGCGCAACGTGTGTGCGTGTGAGTGTGTGTGTGTGGTGTGCGCCACGATGGCATGCTTTCAGGGCAAATAAAGATTGAAATGAAATGAAAAAGAGGTGTTGTTCTCATTCCAAAAACAAAATTATGATGATGATGATGATAATAATTAAACAAAACAAAACTCAATTCTAAAATTTTGATTTGTCTTGTTTTCGCAAAAACCACCAACCTTTGTTTGAGCTATATGATCCATAAACAGAATTGGAATGGTAGGCGAGAAAAAAATCGTTCGAAAAAGAATACTCAAATTCTCAAATTCGAATGTTTTCTTTTTTTTTTTGATATCTCTTGTACACTGATTGATGTTCTAAATTCTTTTAAAGATTTGACAAAAATTTTGTTTTGTTTTTGCTTGAATTTTTTTTTCAATTTCGATGCACATACACACATCAACAACACGCTGTTTGTTTGTTTGTTTTTCGGGTGGTTCTCGAATTCCAAGACTCTTGTTTTTTTTCCTCTCAATGGATAATGGTTAGTAGCTTAAATTTTTGTTTTCTTAATCGCTGATCGACGCTGATGAGCTTGAGGACCACACCGGCTTGTTTTTGTTTTGTTTTGTTTTTCTCGACGCGTCCCAAACGGTGATGATTACGTTGATGGTGCTGGTGGTGGTGGTGGTGATTCAATTTCGTCCAGTGAATAATAACAATAATTCAGTATGTGCCGAATATGATACCGCGTGGTTTTTTCGTTCGCTTGCTGCTTTGCTTGAATGGTGCTGCTGCAATATGTGTATGTGTGTGCGTGTGTGTGGTGTGCACGGCGAACAAAAGCGTGTGCAATGTGGCGGTGTGCTTCTTTCGGCGTGTTTGTGTGTGTCTATGTTTGATAAAGGCGGCAGCACTTGTTTGTGTTAGGTGCATGCACGCACAGAAAAATTCCGGCACTTGAAAAGTGCATGCGTGGAGCTCTTTTTTTGTGCAATCGAATTTTTTTTTTTCGGGGCTTGAAATGTGAGTGAGAGACAAAAAAAATGTGTCTTCGCTTATCTGCGCAGACACACACACACACGGCACAGCATGCAGCGTGAAGCACACACAAGTGCCTGCCCCAAGCCCTTTCGGTGATGGTAGGGCTACGAGCGTGTAATAAGGGGGACGGCCCATTGCGAAACACTGGAACGCATGCGTCCACCAGATATAACACGTTCGGGCGAGAGAGAGAGAGAGAGAGAGAGGGGCCCCCTTACCATACTTCGATGCAACGTGTCTTCAACGTGTGCTGTGCTTCTTGCTTGCTTGCTTACTTACTTGTGCGTGTGTGTTTCTGGTTCTTTAATTTTTAATGATCAGGATGATGATTACCACCACAACCACCACCAAAGCTTTTGGATAATGTGTGGCATTGGCTATAAAGTGTCCTCTTCTTCTGCTTTACCAATATCCTTCTGGCGTTACCGGCCCGCCATGTTGCTTTGTGTGTGTGTGTGTGTGTTTGTTTGTGAGATCATCAAGGAGTTCAAGGAGATTCACAAGAATTGTGTTCTCCAAAAATTCTACTATCCCTGGGGTTGCATCACCACACAGTTTGTTGCAACAGGATGAACATCTCTATAGACTGGAACAACAATCCGGTGGACACAAGTAGACATCCCAGACAGACTTTTGTTGGAGACGAACTTGAGACATATTGGCCATTCGGAAGCGTTATGTTTTTTTCCGAATGGGAAAAAAAGATACTCGTGGCAGCCAACCATGCAGGAAAATATGAATGAGCATCCTGGGATCGATTGAGGGAAATATAAAAAAAAACAGGCTACGAGAGCATCAGGATTCACATACACAGATAGTAGAGATACTCCTTTTAGGCTGAGAAAAAAATACTAAAGCCAAGCAAATAGAGAAGCTATGGGCGGTTGTGTGCTTCTGTGATATCGTCTCCAAAAATGCTGCTGGCCGCTCCATCGATGGCTCCTGGAGAGATAGAGAAAGAGAGTATTATGTATTATTTTTAAAATGATTTTTTCTTTCATTCTAAGATGGTTGTTCGGAATGCACTATACATGGAGAAGAGAGAGAAAAACGACTAACGCACTTACACTCACCAATTACCATTAGCATGATTAATCTTCTGCTGCTGCCGCTAAGTTGGTTTGCCCTGTTGGCCATCCATTGGACCGAATGCAGAAGCAGCCACAGTGATGTCCAACCACGATGATGATGATTGAGGCAAACTCTCCAGTTATATCGGGCCGGTATTGGTCAAGTAACAGCGGCAACAAACAACAACAACAACAGCAACTTGTTTATGTATCACAATCCGAAAATCACATTCTCAAGATCGACCGACCAACTTTGATTGCGGTGCTGTTCGAGCGCTGATACTGGAAGCTTTCTTCTTCTTCTTCTTCTTCATTATGATGATGCTGATGGTGGCCGGTCTCTAATCTTTATTCAAAGCACCAGGATCCACACGCACATATAATAGAGATAAACGAATAGATCGTTTTAGATAGGCACATCGACGCCCAAAAATGTATAGCTGGTTTTGTTGTTGTTGTTGCGGTAAAGATTCGAAAAAAAAACATAAACCTTCGAAATGGAACGGTGTGAGCACCTTTATAAAAAAAAAGTAAAAAAATTAATGCTTCGAAAACTGGATTGTTTGTTCCAAAACATGACCCAAAGGTAAAATACTCACAATACTCAGCTGGGTGGTGATGGATGGATATTATATAATCGAAGAAAATAAAAATAAAAATAAAAAATAAAAAAAAAGATTATTATTTAGAATCCAAATCGTTGCTGCTGTCTGACGGTGCTTTATTTTTGACGTAAACGGCCATAATTAATGCAATTAAAGGATTGTTGGACAAGTACAACAAAAAGCAGCAGCACAACAGCAACAACAACATGATGAATTTAGGAATAAATTATTAATAATATACCTAACCAATCACTACATTGTCGGCGAACGAGTAGAACTTCGTAAAAGTTGTTAATCATGGGGGGAGCGAAACACTAGTCAAGTTCATCTTCATTCTTCGTTCGTTCTAAGGAAAAAGGGTTGAAACACCTTTCATGATATTTTTTTGATTTTTGTTTTTCTCTGGATTTTCTTCAATGATTGAACGATTCTCGTCCATCATTGATCAGTGGTTGTCTCAATAAATTAGTGGGAAATCGATTTTCCATCCAACCAACCAAAAAAAAATCCTTCGAAATCGAAGTCTAAAAAAAAGAAGTTTCGAGCGATTCTGGGAATTTTATTTTTTTAAAATTTCCGATCCGAGCGCCATCTACCCTTTAAAATTGAGCACTTTTTCGAATGTTTTTATATGTTTGGCTGTGCACACACGTGTGTCGTTGAGTTTTGGTTTTGTTATCTTTGTATCTTTGTAATCTTGTTATAATATGCCATATTGCTGGTGTGTGATGATAGTTCGGATGTGTGTGCTTCTGTTTCTTCAAAACACTTCCATTGGTCTGTCTGTCTGGCCGACTTCGTACAAATGAATGACTTTAACGAAAAATAGAAGAAGCTTTTATACAAAATTGAGACCTGAAAATTTACAATGATGATGACAATGATTCAAAGGCAATAGATAATGAGTAACGCTGTGGATGATACAAAAGTTTAAACTCAAATCATCAATGTAATCGTAATCATATTTTGAACTCAAGTCATCAAATATTTCGCGCTTCGCTGTTGAATCACTTGTTGAATGAAGCCTACCTGAGGAGGCTGCCACCTGTTGAATCAAATAAGACCCAAGTTGAGGGGGCTGCCACTTGTTGAATCAAATATGAAGCCTACCTGAGGGGGCTGCCACCTGTTGAATCCAATATGAAGCCTACCTGAGGGGGCTGCTACCTGTTGAATCCAATAAGACCCAAGCTGAGGGGGCTGCCACTTGTTGAATCTAATATGGAGCCTACCTGAGGGGGCTGCCACTTGTTGAATCCAATAAGACCCAAGCTGAGGGGGCTTCCACTTGTTGAATCCAATATGAAGCCTACCTGAGGGGGCTGCCACTTGTTGAATCAAATATGAAGTCTACCTGAGGGGGCTGCCCCTTGTTGAATCAAATATGAAGCCTGCCTGAGGGGGCTGCTACCTGTTGAATCCAATATGAAGCCTGCCTGAGGGGGCTGCCACCTGTTGAATCCAATATGAAGCCTACCTGAGGGGGCTGCCACCTGTTGAATCCAATAAGACCCAAGCTGAGGGGGCTTCCACTTGTTGAATCCAATATGAAGCCTACCTGAGGGGGCTGCCACTTGTTGAATCCAATAAGACCCAAGTTGAGGGGGCTGCCACTTGTTGAATCAAATATGAAGCCTACCTGAGGGGGCTGCCACCTGTTAAATCAAATATGAAGCCTAC
>JAOZJS010000716.1:0-21996 GCA_025882695.1 Amerodectes protonotaria
TCGACGAAATTCGACAGTTATCGACGAAAAATTTCGAAATTCACCAACCACCATCGTCAAATTAATTTGTTTGAATTAAGAAGAAGTAATCATGAATCGTTTTGTAATCATTTTCGCAATCCTCGCCTTTGTTCAAGCTGGCGTTCGGAGTGATGTTGTTGAAGGGACTACTGACCCTAATCAAATAACCGTTTCCAATGGTGACCAAACTGCCTTTGACGATTTTGATTCAGATCAATTTGAAATTTGTAAACAATTGTTGGAAGATCAAAAAATGAAATGTTTCGATCTTCATTTCTCTTATAATACCCAAATCAAGAGTGTGAACAAATTGTACAACTATATAAGAATCAAACACAATTATGGCGTAATACGGAACAAACTTTGTTGCTCGTTCTACAAATGGTTTGATTGCGTTCAAGCAGCCGAAATCAAAAACTTGTTCTGCTTCAATGAGACCTTTGGTGCAGATTATTTGCTCATGTCTACAATCAAAGAAAAGTTTTGCTTCTATGACGATCCTAACGAATGCCCAAAAGATATGAAAAAATTTCGTGGAAAAGGAAAACGAAATACATCTGGATTGGAAATGGTGTTAACCACAATAGGTTTATTCATATTTGGCCTTTTGGCTTTGTTTTTGAATGCCTGGTACCTGGAACGTGAACGCCAACGCGATGAAGAGCCTGCCGTGCACATGGTTAATGGCCGGGTTCATATTGGCAATGTTGGCCAGGTTAATGGCCGTGCTCGGTTGCCTAACGGAAATGTACCTCGCATGCCAGCTCCAGCAGCTTGAAGCAGCTTTGGATTTTGTTTTTCTTGATTTTGGATTCAACTCAAATCATATACTTTTATAATCTTTTATAAGCATTTCCGTAAAATTTCAATTCAATGTAATACCATTCCATATTCCTTTTCAATATCTCTATGTATATCCTAAATTACAACAATTTGTATTGATTCTAACGAGGACCTTGTATTCTTGCCTGCGTTCTGCGTTATGATTCTCATTCCATTCATTTCAATGATCTAATACTTTTCTTTACTTTTTTTTAATAAACTTTAGATTTAGTAAAAACCAGAACGTGTTTCTATTGAATTGTCTGATTGCCTGAAAACCTGTGAATTAGAACGACAACGACGGCGACCACCACCACCATCACCACTAACCACGATGTTTGGGCAAGCTTCAATGATCAAGGGAGAAATCAAGGGAGACACTCTTTTAGAGACAAAACAAGACAAAACAAAATGATCATTCCCTTGCACATATGGGAATTGATAGATGGCTAGATGGATGTTTGGATGGATTGGTGAACGAGGTACCAATCACCTAACCACCACACTAAACACACAATCCGAACGTGTTTTGTTTGGACAAGCGCAATAAACAATTTAAACAACAATCACCAATCACCAACCAACAACCAACCACCAACCAACCAACTAAAAAACCATCTTTGGGGTACGGGATTTTTGCCAAGCGTTGTTGTTGTTGTTTTTCCTCATAACCAGATTGGTTAGAGAGAAAAATAGCTTCGGACAACTAGTAAGACTTGGGAAAGGGTTAAGCAAGCAAACAAACGCACAATCGGACCGGACCGGACCGATCAAACCAAGGCCAAAACGATCGTCCCATACATCTGAAATACATGCTTGACCCTCGACCCTCGACCCATAGGCATAACCTGGAAAGCTCGGCAAGGCCAATTAGCAATAGCCAATTGGGAAATTGTGCAAATTGTTTAATTGTTAATTGTTTAATGACTAATCAATAACTCCAACAATTCAGCATCAACAAGTGTCGGAGGAAAATTTGGAGGAAAAATTTGGATAATCGGAAACCACCAGCTAAACTCCAGTAAAAACAACAAACAAAACGATCGCTCCCGAATGTTTCGTTCCATTGAAACAATAGTAATAACAATAGCAACAACAATCGAATCACCGAAATCACCCCACTCTCCTCACCCCATCATATTACCATCATCACCATCTTGTTCATCAAAACATGGTGATAAAATCCAAGCAGGAGCCATCATCAATGATCAATGATGATGATCGGAGGATTTTTTTTTCTGGTGATGGTGATGGTGTTGGTGGTTTCATCTGCACGCGCAACCAGGCAATTCATCCATCCATCCATCCATCCATCGGGTTCTGGCTTGACAACCAAAAAATGGTCGATTGTAAATTCAAACCATGATTGATTGGATGTTTGTGTTAGGCTGAAATCAACGAGGAAAAAAAAAGTCGAATTTTTTTTTCGAATTTTTTTTCGCTGACAGTGTTGTCAGGAGCCGGTCCGCCGTCGCCCGAAAATCGAATGAATCGTACAGGTAGATGCACAATGCATTTATGGATGATATAAAAGAGCCGCCCGTTCAATGGGAATCCGCAGTACGGTTTTGATCGCTCAAAAAATCACAACCACAAAAAAAACAATCAACGATTATCAATTCAACACTTATCGAAATTTATCATATACCATTGTCGAAATTGATTTGTTTGAATTTAAAAAAGAAGTAATCATGAATTGTTTCGTAATCATTGTCACAATCCTGGCCTTTGTTCAAGCTGGCGTTTGGAGTAATGTTGTTGATGGCCACCTTATTTTTACTGACCAGAATCCAATTAACGTTTCCAATGGTACCAATGGATCTATGGCCTTTGACGATTTGGATTCGGATCAATTTAAAAATTGCGAAAAATTATTGGAAGACCGTCAACGGATATGTTTTGCATTTCATTTCTTGGAGAGCAAGCACATCAAGAGTTTGAATGCATTGTATAATTATATGGGCATGAAACACAATCATAGCGAAATACGAAACAAGCTTTGTTGCTCATTCTACGAATGGGTTGATTGCGTTCATACAGTCGAAATCAATAATTGTTCCATCAATGAGACCTTGGGAGCCGATTATTTGCTAATGTCTTCAATCAAGGAGAAGTTTTGTTTCGATGAAGATCCAAAAAAATGCCCAAAAGCCAAAATATATCGTGAGAAAGTAAAGCAAGGTGAACTTGGATGGGAAACGGTTGCCACCGTGCTTTGTTTCCTCGTATTGGCCCTTTTGTTCTTGTTCTTGAATGCCTGGTTGACCAAGGAACGTGAACAGCCACACGAACCTGCCGTATTCCTGGTCGATGGCCAGGTTCATATTGGCGATGTTGGCCAAGCTCGGTTGCCCAACGGAAACCCGCCACGGCCAGCTGACGAATGAGCTGTTTGAGCTTGAGCTTTGGGATATCCACTTTTGATTTTGGGATTCCTTTTCAAATCATATACTTTGAATAATCTTTATGCAATTCCGTTAATTTCAATTCAATGCAATACCAATCCAAATTACTTTTAAATCCTTTCTCTATATCCTAAATTACAGCAATTAATATTGATTTGAACGAGGACCTTGTATTCGTGCCTGCGTGTGCTGATATGATTTCCATTCATTTCATTGATTTAATCCTTTACTTTCAATAAACTTTCAATTTAGTAAAACCAGAACATGTTGTTTTAAATTGCCTGATTGCCTGAAAACCAGCGGATTAGGACAACAACGACGGCGACCACCAACTTTGAGGTACGACGCAACGCGTTGTTTCTCCTCGTAACCATAAGCGGGTTTGGTTTGATTCGGAGGTTTCGGATTCGGCGGGGATTGGGTAGAAAATAACAATAACTAAAATGATGATAATCACCACCACGATGATGATGATGATAATACAAACAACAACAATATTCAGGCAGCTTGGTTGGTTGGTTGGTTGGCGGAGGATTGATTAGGGAGAAAAATGGCTTCGGACAACTAGGACGACTAGGAAAAGGGTTAAACAAACAAACCGAACCGGACCGGACCGATCAAACCCAGGCCAAAACAATCTTTCCATACATCTGGAATACAAGCTCGACCCTCGACCCTAGAGCCATAGGCATAGCCCGGCAAGCCAATTAGCGAAATCGAAATCATCCCACTCTCCTCACCATCATCACCATCATCATCTTTTCGATCGAAAAATGGTGATGAAATCCAAGAAGAATTTAAGCAATCAAAAAAAATCCGAGGATTTTTTCGGTAGTGGTTTGGGTGACAAACGCGCACCCAGGCAATGCACCCATCCATCCATCCATCGGATTCTGGCTTGGCAACCAAAAATGGTCGATTGTGAAATCAAACAATGATTGATGGGATTGTTTTTGGTTAGATTCAATCAAGGGGGGAAAAAGTGGAATTTCTTTTCGATTTTTTTTCTGTCAATTTTGGCCGCTGGTCACCCAAGAATCGAATGAATCGTACAGGTTGGTGAACAACGTTTATGAATGACGCAAAAGAGCCACCCGCACAATGAGAATCCGCAGTACGGTTTTGATCGCTCAAAAAAACACAACCAAAACAATCGACGAAATCGAACAGTTATCGACGAAAATTTTCGAAATTCACCAACCACCATCGTCAAATTAATTTGTTTGAATTAAGAAGAAGTAATCATGAATCGTTTTGTAATCATTCTCACAATCCTCGCCTTTGTTCAAGCTGGCGTTCGGAGTGATGTTCCCAATGGTAACCGATCTGCCTTCGACAAAACTGATTCGGATCAATTTGAAAATTGTGAAAAGTTGTTTAAAGATCAACAAATGAAATGTTTCGATCTTCATTTCTCGTATAATACCCAAATCAAGAGTTTGAATGCATTGTTTAATTATATGGCCATTAAACAAGATGATAGCAAAATACGTACTAAGCTTTGTTGTTCGTTCTACAATTGGTTTGATTGCGTTCAAGCAGCCGAAACTGATAATTGTTCCATCAAAGATACCTTTGGCTACGATTGTTATTGGCTCATTTCTTCAATCAAAGAGAAGTTTTGTGATCCTAACGAATGCAAAAAAACATCTCGTAACAAAAAAGGGTCCCTTGGATGGGAAATAATGTGCGGCACATTCGCATTGTTTGTATTTGGCCTGTTGGCTTTGTTTTTGAATGCATGGTACATAGATCGTCAACGCCAGGAGGGCCAAGAGCCTGCCGTGCACCTGGCTAATGGCCAGGTTCATATTGGCAATGTTGGCCAGGTTGATGGCCAGGTTGATGGTCATGCTCAGTTGCCAAACGGAAATCCACTTCGCATTCCAGCTCCAGCAGCTTGAAGCTTTGGATTTTTTTTCTTGATTTTGGATTCGACTCAAATCATATACTTTTATAATCTTTTATATGCATTCCCTTTTAATTTCAATTCAATGTAATACCATTCCATATTCCTTTTCAATATCTATATATCCTAAATTACAACAATTTGTATTGATTCGAACGAGGACCTTGTATTCTTGCCTGCGTTCTGCGTTATGATTTTCATACCATTCATTTCAATGATTTAATACTTTTCTTTACTTTTTAATAAACTTTAGATTTAGTAAAACCAGAACGTGTTTCTATAAAATTTGATTGCCTGAAAACCTGTGAACTAGGACGACAATGACAACGACTACCACCACCACCACCACCCCGACCATTACCTCCAATCATGGTCGTAATTTCCGTCCGAGTGTGTGTGTGTGTGTGTGTGTGTGGTATGTGCCATGCTGTATGCAAAATAAGAATAGAATAGAAGAATACCACCATTGCCATCCTCGAAGGTCCCAAAGGGTTTTGCTGCGCAGTTGATTTTTCAGCAGCCATTAATTTTCACACCAGCGCTTAACATCCTTGCAGCAGCAACATCCTTTCGTTCGTCCTTTGTTCGTCTTTGTGTTCACCTGGCCAACCAACCAGCCAACCAACCAACCAGTTTTGTTCGTTCGTTTACCAAAATCATTATTATCCGTTTAACAAACATTGAACAAAATTTTCTGTTGATTTTGGTTTTGTTTTGTTTGAAAATATTAAATCATCTTTTCCAGACATTCATCTTTCGGTTGTTGTTTTCGTTACGGCTTTCAACAATTTACCTCTTGAAACTTCGAAAATTTTCCACCATGGTTAGGGTTCGTTTGGTTGCGGATCGTTGTTTGCCACCACCACCAGCACCACCACCTTCACCACCACCCTTGGACATCACCGGACCACCTCGACCTACCTACCTACCTACCTTTCCACACCATCCGCATCCTTGGGCTTATTTCATAATTATTGTTCAACTCTTTTTTGCTGTTGTTGTTTGTGTTTGAAAACCTTAATAACCTTAATGATCTTAAATACCTTAAAAACCTTAAAAACCTTAAAAACAAATTCATATTTCATTGCATTTCATGTTCCTATTCCGAATTCATAATTCATAATTCATATTTAATTGTTTTCCAGTTGGCCTATCCCTGAGGTTGTCTTCGTCGTCGTCCTCGTCGTCCTCGTCGTCGTTATATTCTGGTTGTGGCCTGATCGATTTTCCAATACTATTCATCATTTATTTTTGGTGGGCTATACCAACTAACCAACCAACCAACCAGCCAACCAACCAACCACAAACCAAACAATAATCCCCTTGACTACACCACCTTTGGCTGGCTGACACCACATCGTGTGTGTCTCTCCTATTTGCAATCAGCCAATAAAATAATCACCAACACAACCACCATTACCATCACCACTCTGGTTACCGTGGTTGGTTTGTGGTGGCTCATTTGTGGCCACTAGTAACATAATCTCATTCGACAACGACAATCTCTAACTAACCATAATTCAACCTTAACATTATTAAATCTGTTTTGCAAGCAAGCAAGCAAGCAAGCCCAAACGGCAAGCAATAAACAATTGCTAAACAAATTTCGATCGACTAGACATAAACAACAATCCATTGCATCCACACACACACACTCAAACACGCTCATCCAGGCCAACCATCAACCATCGAAATGAAAATGGATTTCTATTCTAAATTGTTTTGTTTTACGGCCACCACCATCATGCTCATTGTGGTGGTTATTGTTGAGAAATCTAATGATAATCGAAATGCATCACCATCACCATCGATGATGATCGGATGGCAACCAATGGCTAACCGAATCGACGATGAAGATCCTCATGGTTATCATTTTCGCAAGATCATCGAAAGGATCGAGGATGACGAGGATGAAGGTAGCGGTAGCGGTGATTATGCCGAAAATGATGATAGTCACTCCAAAGAATATGATGTTGATCCGAATGAGTATGGAGCACGCGGTACCGAGAATTTTATGCTTAATCGTCAACAAGCATTGGTGATCATGTTGGATCTGGACAAAAGATGCAAAAGTTTGATTGCTAAAGATGAGAATCAATGCTTTAGTAATTATTTTGTACCTTATGGCAATATGGATGAAGTAGTGTTCACCAACGATCCTAAATCGGATTTCAATCGAAAAGTATTAGTTTTTTTTTTGTTGCATGCCATATCCATATCCATGGAACGAGATGGGAACGAGATTATGCAATCTAACAATTTTCCATTTTCTCTTGTTCTCGTTTTTTTTCCATATTATTTCAATATTTCATATTATTAGGCTTGCTGTAGTATGTGGAAATGGTTTGATTGTACCCGAATTGCCATCAAACGAGAATGCGATGATATCGCATTGAGATCGTTTGAAACAAGATTAAAACAAGTATACGTTTATACCACTTATTGTGTCAATTATGAATATGGTACGGATGCTTGTGCACCGTTAACCGTTTGGATGTTCATCGCTTTCGCCACGTTGGCCATCATGGTAATTGTAGGCACATGTTTGTCTGTGGCATTGGTTCTTCGTTGCTTGCATGCAAAACACGAAGAACGTGAACGTCGTTCAGGACAAAGCTATGATGTACCCGATGCACCCGATGTACACGAAGAGTTTGAATTGTAACCAACCATTATCGCCGGTACTTGGCGGTGACCACACCAATAGCTTACACCAGGTAACCTGCAATCAGCAATCAGCAATCATCAGAAGAATTCTCGCCAGTGGCCAACCTGTTTCAGTGTGGCCCTCCTTTTCTCTTGCCTAGAATATACATATATATAGTATTATTTCATGTTCATTGAATTCTTATAGAAAATTTTTGAATTTATGTATTTTTCCCCCCGAATTTCATCAATTTCATCTTGAAACATCTTGAAATCCTGAAAGCTTTACTTTACAACCACGCCCACACACCCACACAGAAACACACCCACATACACACACACGAAAATAGTTTATTGAGATTAATTTATAATAATAATTATAGCAATAATAATAGCAATAATAATAATAAATACAAGCACACACGATAAATAATTAAATAATAATAATGATCAAAACGTAGTTAGTTTTGAGAATATCGAATCGAATCGAATAGAATAAATTAATTGATTTGAATCGGAATCGGAATTGAAATCGGATTGTAACGAATATAATGACAATAATATTCGATGAATCAATCAATCAATATAATCAATCAATCAATCCTGATTGACCATCATCGAACATGATGATGTGGATGTGGTTGATGATCTTCTTGGTTGGTCCGTCTGCTGCTGCTGCTGCTGTCTATGGTTATGCAACGCCTTTTCGATGGCCGAACAATCAGCGCTAACGTTCGAAAGGCGTTTCTTGGCCAACATCGACACGCCCATGGTTGGTAATGATCGATTGGATGGTGATGTTTCATTATTACTGGCCGCGCCCAATGAACTGGCCGATCCGAATGATGATGATGAAGCAGCGGCTGCCGTCGCTGTCGCTGACCAACCACCGCCAACAACATTGGATTGCTGTGGATGTTGGTCATCCACATCCATCGCATTCGCTTGATATTCGCGGGGGATTGTGGCTCCATTCGGTGCGGTGGATCGACTATAAGCTGCATCCGAAAAGCTTCTATTTAGATATTTGCCTCCGCCTCCGCCACCATCATTCGTGGTGGTTTGCAACGATTTCATCAATATATCAGGCTTTGGACAAACAGGAGGCGGTGCATAATGACCATTACCACTACTATTATTGTTCGGTTGGGTATGATTATGATTATGATTAGTGTTGATTGAGGCTGGGCTATCAAATGTTACTGCAACATTGACATTAACGATTGACGATGACTGTTGTTGGCTATTCGATCTGGCCAATAGTGGATGAGACGTTTTGGGCAATGGAGGTGGTACCAATTTGGTTCCTTGCGTTCGTCTTGGTAATAATGTAGGCGGAGCTTGCGTGCTTGGTGATATGCCTTTATCAAGGCTTTTTCCTATATAAAACACGAAAAAAAAAGACAAAAAAAAGGATAAAAACCAATTGAAACGCTTGAAATTGTAAGCCAATATATCGCTACTTACTGCTACTATTACTATCACTTCGTTGTGGTTTGGGTGGTGCGACCAGTCCACCACCGCCACCACCAGCAGCACCACCGCTGGCTACCGGAAGCGGATTTGGCTGAGTGGTCGACGAAATCGGCACAGCAATATGTTTCTTTCGTTTAGCTTGAACTTTGGGTGAACTCAACGAATTGGTCGTGAACAAACAACTATCACCACCACCACCAAAATCACCGGAATCTTCCGTACATGATATTGGTAAGGATTGTGATGGAGGCGTGGGAGGCGGTGGTGGTGGTTTGATGGATGGAGGCATCGATGATCTTCCGGTTTCGTCCGACGAAGATGATTGATATGATTCACCGCTTTCCAAATCGGCTCCGGATTGTTGTCGTTTTAGTTGCTGTTTGGTAATCGTCATCAATACTTCGCTTGGTTTCCGATCACCGAACAATCGGTTATACTCTCGATCCATGTTGGATTGTGGCTTGGATTTCCGGCCATCACCATCCACCTCATCATGATCATCATTATTATCATCAAATTGCATTGGTTGTGGTGGTGGTTGTTGCTGCTGTTGTTGTTGTTGCTTCAACAATGGCACATGACAATACAACGGATTACCAATCGAGCTAATCGGCCCGGGCATCGGAACTGGCAACATCTCAACATCCTCTTCTGGTGATTTTGGATCGGCATCTCTTTTGGATCCTGTTGCCTGTGATGGTGGTGGTGGATGATTTACAATCGGCCTTTGTGTTATGTAATCATAATCCGAATATGGATGCAACGATTGTTGTGGTTGTGGTTGGTGGTGGTTGCTCTTGGTGGGAGTTGTGGTTGTGGTGGACATTTTGGTGGAATTTTTCAATGAATTTTGCTGCTGTTGTTGCTGCTGTTGTTGAGCAAAGCTTCTTCTCAGATTATTTTGCCGCTGAAGATTAGCAAAATGCTGTATTGTTTGACTGATGGCAGCGGATTTCTCCGGTACAACCGGTATCGGTGCTAAACGTTGTACAGCCGCCGATGTTATAATACTGTTGTTGGCTTTGGATGGGCTTAGGATGGTTGGTGAACGCCCACCACCACCGCAACCACCACCCTGTGAATCGGTGATTGCCATTTTAGAAATTCTCGGCTTCGGTCTTGGTAGGGTTTGATCCATTGGTAGATTCTCGCCGATAATCGTTGCTTGGCTAATGTTCTGGTGGTGATGGTTGGCCACCACCGATGAACTGACGATGCCCGCCGACGATGATGACCGCGGTGGTAGTTCTGGTGGCCTAACCGGTGATGTTGGTTCCATGTTGTTCGACGTATCGTTAGTTTCCGAATGGACATTGGATGAGGCTTGTTGTTTTTTGACCGGAATACTGGTCGTCGGATTCGGTTCGGATTTGTCCATGGTTCCTTCGATCAGATCCAACGTGGCCAGAGCTGTTTTGGGATCGATCATTGAATCAATGAAATCCAAATCTTTTCTACCCGGCTGATTATTACGCAGCGGCTTGACAGCGAACCTAACCGATCCACGCGGATGCGGCGATTTGATGAACCGATGTGAATCTCTATTTCGATCAGTCGCCATCATTTCATTATCCGCATCCGCATCCTCCGCATCATCATCATGGTTGCCGGCGTTAGTCCGTGTAGTGCTGAACTTTACATGCAAATCACCGGAATCCGGGCGCGCGGCTCCAGAATCCACCGTCAACAAATCATGGTAATCATCCGATTCGGAAAACATTATCTGTTCATTGTTGGATTTGCTACGTTCATCCACATTATTATCATTGTCATTATCGTTAGTATCGTTGGTATTGTTATTAGTGTCATCATTGACATTGGCATTGGCCATCTTGGATATCGGTGTGGATTTCCGGCTATTCTCAACCGAATCACCGTTGGCCGGTGGTGATCTTAGTGAATGGCCTGCGGATAAGAGAGGAAAATGGGATTAGTACAACACACCCACACACCCACATCCAATTTACATACATGATTGTGAACCTTTCAGCAAACGTGCTGTTGAAGAATCACCAATATGCGCTGGTGATAGATAATAAGTAAAACAAAGCTGTGGTTCGGTTGGATTACAGCAAAATCGATAACCAAAACGGATTATCCAACGGATCAATGTCCGCAATGAATCCACGGCGAACATGAACAACCGGTGATAGGTGACCAGTTTGAAAACGACCAATTGTTTTGGTTCATCACCATCACCAGCAGCACCACCATTAGCATCATCATCAGCCGGATGGTTGATGGGGGTGGTTTGAGGAGGATCACCACCATCCAAAAACATTTGCTTATCCACCAGAATATAGTATCCGGGCAAGTGGATCGGTATCTCAAAACAAGCCAAGGTGGTCTGTTCATTCAGATATGAATAAAGACAATTGTCCTTCAGCACTGAACGTAATCGTGTCCATTTTTTCAATTTACGACCATCGGTTATGTAACCTAACGATGGTATATCGGCACTATTACCACCGATACGATCCGATCCTTTATAAGTGTAAAGATGGCCCTCGTGATTTCCCATGACTAGATCACCATCGCTCAACTTGTTGATGGTTTGTTCTAATTTTTGGGCTGAAAAACAACAAGACGAAAACAAACGAAAATCAGATCGGATCCTCGATCCAAGATCGTAAAAAACTCACCCAGAATCGGATCAAACTTTGATTTGGAATGCGGATTTGAAGCCGTATGCATTGTATTGGATTGTACATTGAGATTAGTAGGATTATTAGGATTATTATTATTATTGCAATTGTTCTGCACTTGTGCCATGTTTGCGAAACGGATATTCTTGGCCAAACTGGTCAAATGTGTTATGGTGGATAGTTGTATGGAGGTAAATTGTGTTTGCGATGGTGCCAAAACATTGGTAGCACCCGTTTTCCTCGGGTCAATCAATCGGGAACGATTTTGACCGGATTTTTCCGATCCAACCACCAGTGGATCATCGTCGATCATCATCACGTTACATGGCTGGGTGTTTGGTGGCAAAGTGGATGCACGAGCCGTAACGGTTGGACGTGATTGGACATCATAATTGTTCACGCCCAACGTCTGAATACTGGAAGCCAGACCATGATGGTTGTGATGATGTGGTGAATGTTTATGTGTTTTTTTCAAATACAACTCTTCGAACTCTGCACTGGTTCTTGGCTTCGCCGGTGGCGCCATCTGTTGGCCACCATTGTAATCAGACAATGGTTCTTCACCATCATCCCGTGATTCTCTTATGCCGGAATCACCGGAATCATCGTTGCCACCACCACCGTTCTTACCGAAGTTGTGATCAACGGTTTTATTGGTGGTGGATCGCATTTTGACCAAAGCCGCCGAACTGTTTAGGGCCGTATTATTCAAATTATTATTGTTGTTGGCCACGATGGTCGTGGTATTCTTGGACGATGAACAAGACGATGATGATGAAAGCGATGATAATCCGCATCCGATCTTCATTGAATCCGAATGTTTCGATATGGTGGATGATGATGTTGTTGATGATGTATTGGTACGTCTACCTGAATAGAATGCCGAATCATTATCATTGATTTCTTCTTCCTCTTCTTCTTCTTCGGCACCATCAAACTCATCGGTACAATCATCATCACCGTTGGTCGCCATGGTTGGTTGAAGATTCTGTTGCTGTTGCTTCTGTTGCTTCTTCTTCTTCGTCTTATTCTTGCCATTAGCGCCACCACCATTTGTTCTTGCCGATTTGCTATTGGTTGATGTTTGTTGTGATTGTTGTGCCCCCGACCCCGCCACCATCATCATCTTGTTCGTGGATTTCTCCGATGATTCTGGTGATGATTTTTGGTGATTTTTGGCCGCTTTGGTGGTTTTCCCGCCACCACCACCACCATCACCGGAAGCGATCATTGTGATTGGACTATCGGAACAATCACTATCAACATCAACATCAGCATCATCCGAATCCGTTGTGGTCGTCGTTGTGGTGGTGGTGGTGTTGGTGGCTGTCGTAGTGAACATTGTTGAAGAATCGGATAGATCCGATAATGGCGATGAATCCGATGCGGATGAACAACGTTGGACACATTGGACATTGGATGCCATCATCCTATGATGCGGATGATGCGGACGATTAGCCGGAATATGATGCTGTGGATGTCGATGGTGGTGATGATGCGGATGCGGATGTGATAGATTTCTTTGACCTCGCTGATGATGATGAGGATTACCATGATTATTACCTTGATCACCATTCTTGGAGCGTTTCTTGTTTTGTTTTGTCACTGTCTTTTGATGATTGCTGCCATCCACATTGGTGGCCACCGTGGCTGAAACCGTGGTCGATTTTTTCGGCGACGATGCTTCCGGTTGAACATTCTTGGCATGTTGTTGTTGTGGTTGTTGAACATTCACATTCTCACGCATCAGCTGTTTACGGTTGGCATCCAAATCTCCGTATCCGATCGATGTTTGGCCATCATCCTGCTGGCCAATGTTTTTGTTGTTGTTGTTGTTTTTCACACCACCAATCGTATCATAACTTGATGTGCTTGGATCTTTGATGATTTGTTGTGTCTGCTGTGATTTATTACCACCATCACCATTGGCATTATTCGTGGTAAAGTTTTTGTTGAATGATAATGACGATGATGAAGATGGTGGTGGAATGGTGTTCCTAAAACCATCCTGAACCATCGGCTGCTGCTGCTGTTGCTGCGGTAATCCGGTATTGTTGTAGCCATCCACATTCCCGACAAAAACTTGGCCACTATGACCAGTAGGCGGGGCCAGCGGGTCACCACCACCACCATTGGCCACCGTCATCGAACCGAATTGTGTGCTTAACACGCTCAACGGTAAACTAGAATTACCGATTATGGCTATTTCCGGTAATGGTAGAGCAAATTGTGGTACGAGTGTGAATGATCCGGCCGTATGATGTCTTGGTCGCTTCTTAACGGTTAATATCAATTTGGTGGGAAACCGGCGCATTGAAGCGACCAATTTTTTCAATTGCCATCCGACCACTGTTTGATAATTAACCTGTACGATTTCATCACCTTCTTCAATATTACCATTAAGATGTGCTGGTGAATGAAATTTTAAGCCACCAACAACATGTATCCCCGAATATGATGAATGAATATGCATGCCTAAATCTTCGTCCATGTTTTTCGTTACGGTCACTACTTCCAGCGAAGCAGCTTGTATTGCTAATGAATCATTCAATTCTTGTACCAAACGATCACAAAGATCGGCCAATTTTTTACAACTTTGTTTAATCACTTCGTTTGGTCCTTGAACGAATTGATCACGTTGTGCGGTTGATGTTAATTCAATACTTAATTGTAGTATTGATTTACGTGCTTCAAGATATTTTTCATTACCATCAAATGGATATCTGTCTATCCAGGATATAAAATCCTTGACCGCAGCCAATATATCCGATACGGATGATAATGTTTGAGTGGATACTGGTGATAGATCAACAAATGTTTCTGGTTTACCATTATTATTATTGTTATTGTTATTGTTATTATTATTGTTATTATTATTGAACAAATGTTGCTGTTGATGATGATAATGATGATGATGATGATGATTGTTGTTGGATGGATGAAGAAGATTATGGTGAAGATGATGGTGGTGGCCAGATTTGTCTTTGTCCTTGTCTTTTTTGTGACTTTTACCACCATGATGACCATGACCATGGTGATGATCAAAACCATGCGGATGATCACCATTATTATGATTAGAATCATTGCCGGATGTGGCCAACAATTGTTGCGCTTTTTGGGCTTGTTCGGCGCATTTTTTCAATTGATTAAACAATGCTCTGGATTTGCATGCTAACCGCAACGAGATTGTTTGCAATGTTTCCGAGGTAATATTATAATGTAGATTACGTAATAATTCTACCGCCTCCAAAATGATCTCTTGATGGCCAATCTTGTGTATGTTCAAATTTACTAAATCCTGAGCGGATAACAACAACAAACGGCAACCATTGATCTGATTGTTGACGAAGAATTGTACATATGGCAATATGGAATCATCCAAACCTATCAAATGTGAATGCCAAATATAAACGAGAACAAATTTGTTAATCCAATCAAATTGAATTTCATAAAAAATGGGCGTGTTCCGAAATCATATACTACACGCATCAGCACGTACTACATTCCAAGCCCCTCCTCCTCACACACTCACACACAGCCTACAATGCGCAGCGACAGTCTCAGTATTGCTATTTTCTAGCTAGCTTCTGAAAAGAAGGAGGAGCTAACGAAAGAGATAAAGAGAAAATCAAGAGTAAGCGTTCATATCTCTCTCTATCTTAAATTTGATTGGTTAAATCAGCCAACCTATATGGTGGGCTAGCTGGCTGCCTGGACAGACAGGCTGACCATTACGTAACCAAAAGAAGAGGAGGAGGAGAAAGTGAAAATTTTCTCTTCGCAGCCACATTCGTCGCCACTTTCAATTATTATTACTATTATTTTGATTTGATGGGATTCTCTCTTATTATTGATTGATTGCCTTCAATATTAACGCTTTGTTCGCCGAGGGGCTAATGCACACACAAGCACGCACACACACGCACACTTATGCTTGGTTGGTTGGCATTCCTGGCCAAGCGCTCACCAAAATGTAATAATCAGAATTAATATTGTTATGCAAGGTAATACAACATTACAAAACGACGACCATGATGATGATGATGGTGCTTAAAACCGAAGCATCTTGGTCGGGCGCTCTCGGCTTCATCCGAACGCAAAATCAAGGGAGATCAAGGGAGAGAGGGAGAGGGACTCCTGTTGTTTTCCAGTTTAATATTTTTGTCCACGATTTCCATCATCATCATCAACAACCAAAAGCAGCAAAGCTGAAATTCGTTCAGGTAACAGGTTGTTGTTCTCGCTGGCTCTCGCTCGCTCGCTCGTTCGCGCGGTAAAAACGCAAGTTGCAGGTCGATATAATAATGATAATGATAATCATCGACCAACAGCAACAACAACAGAAAATGATCACACAGTCAGAGCGAGAGAGAAAAGGACACAAGTGCCCAGGTGTCAAAGGTCAGGGTAGAGGCGAGAGAGAGCGAAAAAAATGGAAAGCAAAAGTCCACAAACACGATCCGAGAGATAACCGAGAAACATTGTCGATCAAATTGTTGCTCGATGGCTCTGGCTTTGGCTTCAAGCTTAGGGCTTTGGGCTTTGGGCTAGCTAGCTAGCTAGCTTTTCGCTAGCATTTTTCGCTCCACTTGATCTACGGTGTCCATCATTTAATGATGGCCGATCACACACTGCAACATCGCCATCATCATCATGGAGGTGGCCCCAAGACAAGGGGCAAGGTTCAAATGCGAGCAAGGTCATCAAGATGATGGTGTGCGTGTGCGTGTGCAGAACCAGCCTGAATTGATGGCGATCGCAAGCAAGCAAGCGTTGAGCGAAACAACAAAATCGAAAAATCGATCGATGAATCAAACTTGAACCTAACTTAGAACTAAACTAACCAAATCTAACCTAAACTAAACTATCCTAACCTGACTGCCGCTGATGGCACATCAATTTCAGGTGAAAAATACATTATTTTTGTTGTTGTTCGCATTTTATTTATTTATTTGTAGAAGCAAGAATCAAGTCAACCTAGCCAGCCTGTGAATCACATTGTCCGCGATTCAGCCGCCTGAGGCTAGGTTGAACGCGTATTAGCTTCTCCGAGTTTGGATCATCATCATCATCATCGTCCATCGTCCATCCATCGCCCAAACCTGCTTGTTTACCTGCTGCCTGTCTCTGTTTAGATTGTTCAGGTGCTGCTGGTGGTGATTGCTTTTTACCACGCAGGTAAGGTAAGGTAAGCTGGTGGTAAGATGCCTGTGTTTGTTTCCTCTCTCGCTCTGTGTCTCTCGTACACACAAGTATTAATTTCAATCAATTTCCCTTGGCAAAAAAGGTTTTAGGGTTGATGGTGGTGGTGGTGGTGGTGGCTTACACAGCCGCCCCTCACTCTCTCCCTTCGTCTCCGTCTCCGTAGGATTTGGTGCACTAAAGCACAGTCAACTGTGTGGTTGCACCTAAAGCTAAAAGCAGCTTTAGGATGACATTCAGGGACCCGGGGTATTGGCAAGGGAAAATGTCAATCTGGGAAAAAACATCTGGACTACATTCGGACCAACCGTGCTTTAAGCGGGGCCCATTCCATTCGTTTCCCTTTCGAGTTCCCTTAAGTGTGTTCCCTTATCGTTGTTCTTCTTGTTCTTGTTCTCGTTCTTCGTCGTCTTCGTCTTCTTCGTTCGTCGTTCTTGTTGTTGTGTCCAATGGCACACATAGCATAGCATAGCACACACTTTCCCACGGCCAAGAGAGATCGCGCGCGCGGCCAAGATCGACGACCGTGAACGACGACGACGGACGAACGATCGCGAACGTATTTCGTTCGTTCTTCGTTCGTTTTTTGTGACACATTTTGTATATTTACTTTTTTTTCCTCCCTCCCCTCTCACTCTCTTCCTCCCCCATCCAACATTATTGGCTTCTCGATCTGCACGGAACCCACCCGATGGAAAGGTCAAGCCAGCAAGCAAGTAAGCAGGCCAAATCCATATGTGATACATGAAAGTGTGTAGAAGTGTGTGCGTATAAGGTCAACATAAGGTCCGCATCGGGTCCGCGTGGCCCCTGAGGGTTAAGACCCCAAAAATAATAGTAAAAGAATCTGCCACTACTACTACTACTACTACTGCTACTATACTATTCCACTACTATTGGAATCTTATTTTGGGTATTGGGTGAGCCAAAAAAAGAACAGAATGAAATCAAACGCTGGACGATTGATTGACCGCGAGGCCAAAAGAGAAAAATCTATCGGTTTGTGATGGCAAACAGATATCCGAAACAGATAAACACACACATGCATATACACACCCGCACCTAACCATCCAACCATAAAGCCCGATTCCCAACGCGCACACACACACATGTTCGAGAAAAAGAGAGGGGCGAATCTCTTATTCTCTCATCATCATCATCATCATCATGTGGTTGTATCTGGTGGTTGTTTCTCTCTCTCTCTCTCTCTCTCTTGCTAACTTCCGGCGGATTTTTTCTCGAAGATTTTGCCCAACACAACCAGCTACACAGAGGGACAGCTCAGGGGGATTCGATTCTATTCTATCCGTTTCTATCGGTTTCTGCTTATTTTTTTATCCGTATCTTTTCATTCATTCACATTCACTAACTGATGCAAACTGGTGGAAATTTGAATATAAAAAAAACTCACTCTGCAAACAGACAAACAGAACTACACACTACACACACAATGTGTCGGTATACCGACAACCGACAATCAACACACACACACAACGACACAGCAAGCATCATCATCAATCGAATCCTCCAATGTCTGGCATTGGCAAAACATGAACGATGGCCAACAGGCACAACATCGACGAACAACGACCAACGACCAAGAAGAAGATGAGGATGGTGATGATGAAGATGGTGAAGACCAGTAAAACAAAACAAGAAACCGAGAGAGAGAGACAGAGAGACAGAGAGCGAACGCAAACACATCAACAAGACAAAGAATGATCATTGAAAACATCTCCAGAGAAAAACAAACGCGAAAAGCCTAAAACACACATCTTGAAGAAGAAAGAGACGTTCGAGAGTTAATTTTTAAGAAGCTTTTCGTTCAGCTTAGCTTCAGCTTCTCAAAGAAGAGCCAAAGCAGGAAACACACACTTGCACACTTGCACACTTGCACACACTTGGTGTGATCATCTTCGGTGATGGCCAGCCAAGAAGACCAAGCCAAAATCCAGCCAGAATTAGAGAAAAACCTGAACCTTTGAGCGATGGGCCTCGGGGGCCATCGACACCGAACAACGAAAAAAAACGCACGTTCACAACAAACGTACACACACCGAGAGAGCCAGGTAACCCTCGTATTCCGCGCCAAATACGCACGCAACGCGCGCACAGGTACATCTTATGGAGCGCGACGCGAATCGCGTACAGACTTCAAGACCTGCAGGTAAATTTACCTGAACCAACAACATTATCATCATCATCATCATCATTCCCTATTTTTTCTTTTTTTGATTGTTTGTTCTCTCTCGCTTTGTCTTGCTTGCCATGGCTATCCATTCTCCAGAGAGAGAAACGGACACAATGGCAAATTGTATTGTGTTGTGTTGCAGTGCTGCTGCTGTTGTTGGTATAATTATTATGATTGTGATTATTATTATTATATGTTTAGCGCAGGACTAGCCAACGAGTATTTCATCAACGAAATACGCGTATCGGCCGGTGCGTTTTTCAATGCCAACGATTGGCTGCTGTATGTGGAACACACAAGGCCCAGCAAGAGAGCGAGATGCCCGAAAATGTAATAAAGCAAAGCTCCGGTTCTCATTTTTTTTCGGCCGTGCTATGGCGCGACCATTGCCCGAAGGCCCGTGAGTGAAGAAGCCATTATACTGCAAGACCCTAACACAGGTCAGTTTGGGCAGTTTTGATTTTAGTTTTGATTTTTTTAGTTCAGGTTCAGTTTTAGTTCAGGTTCAATTTAGTGGACACGCCTGGACAGGTCCGAGGACCGGAGAGCGAGAGCGAGAGATCGAGAAAGTGATGCGCTCACGAGAGAGCGAGAGCTAGAGCTAGAGGGAGATGGAGAGCACAGAGAAGACACTTGCCGACCATTCTCATTCAACGGAAATGACAAGTGCACACTGACACACACACACACACACACAGGCACACACTGGCTGGCAGGTAGGCACGCAATCACAGCCGCACACACACGGTTCGGCAATCAAGAAAAAAAATAGGTAAAACTAGTAACACGAAACGAAACTAAACAAAAAAAACAAAAAATTATAAAGTTTTCAAGGTTAACACACAGGTACGCAATTTATGATGATGATGATGATTATTATTATTACTAACGACGACTACTATCAGGACTACGACGAGGATGACGGTAGCTTAACTTAATTTCTGACTGGGTGTTTTAGAGAGAGCATCGTGTGCGCGCGAGTAAATTAAATTTCGGTTAATTCTGGCTTTTGGGCTTTGGCTTTTGATTTGGGCCTTTTGTGGGCAGTTGTCACTGACTGGTGTGTGAATGCTAGAATTTTAATTTGATTCTCTTGTGGCGGCGGCTTCGGCTCTCCAGGACCTCAACAACAAACATCAACAAACATCATAATCATAAAAGGTGAGGCCTGGGATTGTCTCCTTTTCCGGCCATCATCATCATCATCCTGGTTGTTGATGATGACGATAATGATTATGATGTTGGG
Organism: Amerodectes protonotaria; assembly: GCA_025882695.1. Classification (NCBI taxonomy): domain Eukaryota; kingdom Metazoa; phylum Arthropoda; class Arachnida; order Sarcoptiformes; family Proctophyllodidae; genus Amerodectes; species Amerodectes protonotaria. Next base: position 20,564 of record JAOZJS010000716.1, read on the forward strand.
CAGGCGAGGGTTAAAAGAGAGAGAGAGTGGAGAATAATTAACCCACCCATATATGAGAGAGCCAAAATCAAAGCCGTTGATGACGATAATAATGATAATGTTGAAATGGTGTGGCGGGGGGGGGCGAGGGTTAAAACCAGAATAATTAACCCGATATGCGGCCCGAAAAAGCAGAAAACAAAAGCAGAAAAAAATAAAAATCGCTGTTGGATACTTTTGATGACATTGAAAAACTTTTTCAATTGTTTCAAGCGTGTATGCATGCTGTTTATAATGGATTGAATCCCGAAATGATGTGCTAAAACTGGCATTTTGGAGCGAGAAATGGCGCCCGACCGCGATGCGATGCCAAATTCGATGCTGGTGGCGGGCAACATTTGTAAATCCCTTTTAGCCTGCCGAATTGCCCAAGTCTCTCGTATGGCTCCCTGGCCGGTTGGCGGGCTGGCTGGATGTGCTATGGACGATCAGCAACCAGCAAGTGCGGCATTCCGATTCGGATTAAAATAATGATTGTCTACGTGTGTAGGTGTATCATCATCATCATTTGAATAATGATAATGATGATGATTAAGATTAGGATAAGGATTATTATTATTATAAAAAAATTAGAATGTTTATGATTTTTCCCATTTCAAATGACGCGAGTAATGACAGCCTGTCATGCCACAATATTATATAATATATCCTCCCAGATCTAATGTCTTAATTATTCATTCAACCGAATATACAATGATTCGGTAATAATTCAGGCTTGGTTACATAATAATAATAATGATGATGATGTACATCAAGATGCTGATGATGATTATTACCATTATTATTATTCATTAATTCGTTCCACGGATTTCGTTTCTGGCGCATTCCGAATAGGCATCCTCGGATGCGTTAGTCATGTTAGTCATGTCATATTATTATTATTATTATTATATAATTTGAGAGGCGTTACCGATCCTCCTTCTCACTAACCAAAATCATTGTGATTGGACGAAAAAATTTTGGCTTTGTCTGTGCGTGTGCTTGTGTCTCTGTGTCTCACACACACACAGCCACACGCTGATAGTCTCCACCCACCCACAGTCTCCACCTACTCTCACACACAGACAAAGCTGCAGAGAGACACAGAGAGATAGAGAGATTTGAGATTTGTCAATGTAACACACCAACCAAAAAAATGCCGAGACGAGCGGGATTAGATGCGGACGAGAGACGGGATGATACTTGATATTCATGGCATTATATTCATATATTCTCTATACACAAACTAATCTGATTGGCCATTTTTTTGTTTTTGTTTTTTGGTTTGGTTTGGTTTTATTCTCACGAGATTTAGCTTTAGCTTTTCGCTGTTAAGACAACGACTGTATCATTTTCGGAAACACAATATTACCTAACCATAATAACCGATAAATCTGCCATATTAATCTAGGCAG
>JAOZJS010000717.1:0-21664 GCA_025882695.1 Amerodectes protonotaria
TGATATCAATGGAAGTCAATGATTGTTCTGAGAGGGATTTCATTTCGAACCGAATTTTTTTTTATATAAAATGAAATGAAATGAAATTCTCTCAATGGAACACACACGCACACACACACACACACACAATCCTGGGATCCATTGTGGTTGGGCAAATGTGGAGAAAAAATGTTGATTCACTGTGTGTGTACACCATGTCTAGAAGGAATATTAGGGATACAATTTAGACGAAAAACTAGAGAGAGAGAATGACAGGTAGCCACGCTAGATCTTGTTCATTATCCCAGGTTCATTGTCATCTTTTTTTCCCAAAAAGATTATCATCATGATCATTATGATTATGATGATGATTATAAATAGAAGAGCAAAGAAAAAAAAACCGAAGAGCTTCAAGTATCATTAGCAACAGTTGTGTGTGGACGCATCTTCGGGCAGGTAGAGAGGTGGATGCTCTCACCTGTGAACAGTTCATACCTGTTGCGCTGTTTCAAACATTGAACTAATTGTTTTCCATCCATTGCGTAAGCGCAAAGCAAACATAAATTTCACTATTTTCCCCTCCCCTTCTCTCTATCTGTTTCTCATGCGCACTTATACACACACAATGGGATATCTTGCTAATTGCATCTTCTTCATATTCTGGTTTATTTTTGGTTGGTGATGGAGAGCATCTTCTTCTCCTTCACTCTTCTCACTGGCACTTACACCATTCACATTCTCTTGGGGGCAACCTTTCCATTGGTGCACACACACATTGCTAAATGATGTGTAGCCACCATGAGAAAGTTAGAAATGTACCAGTGTGTGTGTGTTGTACATTGCAATCAATTTTTCGTGACCAACCATCATGGCAGGGTTGGCCAGTGTCCAGAATAATCTGGAGGGTAGATCCCCGGATATGGAAGCTCCATGTTTATCCATTTTATCGGTTGGCCAGCATAATTTACAGTTATGCAATTGGTGATACCCTTATTCTTGCATTGGCTGGCTGGCTGGCACTGACCGAGTGCGAGCGCGCTCGCCAGCTCTGTCAATCTTTTTTGACCATTTTGACCATTTTTCGGAACGATTTTCATATCAATCACACAAAATTGAGAAATAAAAGAATAATCACCATCCAGGTGAAGATGTAGAAGTGAAATAGAAGAAAAATACCAGAAGCCAGAAAATGCCTGAAGTTTGATTTTGTTCTGTACCCTCTTTCTCGTTCGCTCTCTCTCGCTCCCAGTTGATGATGATGAACCATGAAAAGGTTAATAGCAATTATAAGGTAGGAGAGAGAGAGGAGAAAAAAATATGGACAGGTAAAGAGAGAGAGAGGGGGGCATGAACTATTCGGTTGAACATTCACGAATCGAATGAAGAAGAAGAAGAAGCAACAGACGTTGATTGACGACATTCGCGAAGCAAAGTCAAGGGAAGCCAAAAATAATGGTGGTACATCATCATCATCATCTTCATCTTTTTGATTCGTCTCCAAGCATCAGTAGGAGAGAAAAGAAGGTAAATCTATGTGTGTATCACGGATATCAGGCTAGGAGAATAAGAGAAAAAAGATAACTGAAGATGAGAAGCATCCAAACATTCTAATCTATCTCCCTCTCTCTCTCTAGCTCTCTAGCTCTTTTAGGCTGCACTTAGCAAAATAGCCGAAGCTCTTTTGAGCAACAACCTAGCAAGCATAAGAATTAATGATGATGATGATGATGGTGATGATGTTGAACAGCGAGAGAAAGAGAGAGAGAAATCAATGTTAAAACGGGATGGAATTAGAGAACCAAACAGCAACAACTAGAATCCGAAATGGAACTGGATGAATGAAGAACAAACAAAAACTGCAAAGACACAAACACACACACACAGAAAGAGCGCGATAGACAAAAAATACGAATAAACCAACAACAACAAAATTATCATTAACCTCGGATGCTAACGATGAAGATGAAGACGACGGCGACAACAACAACAACAACCAGAACATTGGATGCCAGTGTCCAATGGAGTTGGAGGATTGTGGAAGTTAAGCAGAGGGATAAAAAAAAAGAAGAAGAAGAAACAATTACAATTTTAGCATCAAAATCCTATTTCCGAAAAGAGAGAGAGCGAGCGAGAGAGGAAAATGAAGATAGGATAGAATGGATTCTAGACAAATTGATATGTGTGTATCAAAGTGTGAATTCATCAAGCCAAGGATTATATTCGGGGAGCACCATCAGACAAATCATTTAAGATCACCAATCCAATTGGTCATTTGGGTTGTGCGCTGCGGCGCTCAACTACCATCATCATCATCATCATCATCATCATAGAGAAATTGATGATGAAATTCAAAAGATTTTCTCTTCTCTTCTCTTGTTCTTTGTTATTCTCGGGCTTCGAACAACGTTCCCAATGGTCAGAGTGTGTAAGAGATTGTGTTCTTCTTCCTCTGCTGCTTCCATTTTCTCAAACGATTAGGGTTAGAGTTTCGAATTGGAAATTAACCACCAAAATATAATCATCAAATTGAAGTTAGAGATTCTAACTTTAAATGAGATAGAGATGGAGAGAAAGAGAGACAGAGGCAGAGAGTGCAAAGAAAAAACAACAAGAGACAAGATTTATGACCAGCTAGTTTAGTTCGTTTATTTATGATCATGGAGAATACCCTAAGATACCCTTGATTGCCCCTTTGTGTTTGTGTGTGAAGTTCCCGGAATCAAGAGAATCTTATAATTTTTTCTTTGCTCCTCGTCTTAGGGTTATTATTGGGCTGTTTGGGCCTCGTGCAGCACACAGATACGCCCATAAATTGATGATGAATAATGATTTTTGTTCTTGGTTCTCGGGCCCCAACATTAACTATATCCGATACAAACATAATAAGATAGAATAGATGAACGGAAAAGATGAATCGATTCCTCAAAACAAAACAAAAAAAAAGCTTGACGCATCAAACCGGGTCCCGGGCAAGATTTTGGCCAGTAAGAAGTGTGTGTGTGTGTATGTGTGTGAGTGGTGTGGTATACGGTCCGACAATACTTCAAACATTTTTTATGGTCCGAGCCGAGGGTAATAAAGACCAAACCAAGCGTTTAATAGGGCTATCTGGATTCTGGATTTTTGAAACTGAACAAAGCGAATCTGTCGCTCACTTTGGCGGATGTTTGTCGAATATTCTTGTCTATTCATCAGAAAAAAATGTATTGAAAAAAATAAAACCAAAATAGAAAATAGTTAACTCTCGGTTAGCCAAAGCGAATCAGGATAGGGCGTTGAATGCCAACGGCCAAATGCTGAGACCTTGGAATTCTGGACATTAGTGATGTTCAGCAGAAACAAATCAATCTAGCATAAAATTTGATTTTTCACGCCAACATTATCCTGCAAAGTTGCTGTAATTTTTTCCGCCCCCTACTGACTATTGGAAACTTGCGACAGAATCCCGGGAAAGGTTCAAGAATCCGAAATATTAATTCGATTCTAGCAGGGCCCAGATACTGAACTAGTAGAGATTCGTCGTCTCGGTATTGGGCCGTTCGGTAATGATGGAAGTTAATTCCGTTTAGCCGATTCTCTGCCGATCCTCGGAATGAGAAAATTCCGAGGCAACCTGTCATTTTGAATGCTTAGGAGATAAATATGGGCCACGTGTCCACTAAACGATAGTCGAAAGCCTGAATTTAGGCCCGGATCATGAGTGGAAAAATGAGACTATAAGTCCAGACAATTTAATTGGCTCAAATATGATTAACTTTTGGCCAAACACAGACACCACTGCTCTTGGACAAATATGCTTCCGACATATATTAAAGTATTAGGATCAGATCGGAATGACCGGCGGCCAAGCTTTCCATGATGCTGACCAGGCTGGCTAATGTTGGCCAACCGGCCGGTTTTGGTTGGCTATCCAATATATAAATCTATCTGCTAGCCTCTTTTTTTGATCATCGTCTCTACAAATATAGTGGTAGAGAAAAAGCCATTTAAACTGAAGCAGAAGAGCCAATATCATATAATATCGTTTATAATAGTAATAATATTAATATTATTACGAAACCACCAAACCAAGCCACCTAAACCAATTGATTTGATTTATAATGGTGATTAGACATACAGATGCCTACATTTCGGAAATGCATCGAGAATGGCTTACAACCAAGGAACTAGGTCTTCGTTGCTTCTTATTCTTATTCGTAGTGAATCGTCCCGTGTTGTCGCCAAGGCGGGTATTATTATTAGTATTAGTATTATTATTATTATTGGAAAGAAGAAGCAAAAAAAAAACTAGCTCGCGCTAGCGATATTCCGGTTATGTGTATTGAAGCTACACAAAATGATGTTTGTCCAACCAACCAACCAAACACACCAAACACACACACACAGAAAACTCGCGCCCAAAAAAGAGAGAGAGAGAGAGACACTTTCTCGGGCAAAGATGGATAGATATGGTCGGGATTTGGTGATATACACAGACAAATTGTTGTTTGCATTATTATGCAATCAACATTTGCATTTTTCGATGTGATGTGGTGGTCGGAAAGGGGGAATGGATGCGGTGGTGGTTGGTTGGTGTTGCTCCCAAATAAATTATCCAAAAAAAAAATGCTTGTTTTCTTGTTGTTTTTGTTTCGGCTTATTTTTTAACTGTAAAAAAAAACTTTGATTGGAAGCAAAGCATCCACATCCACATCCATATCCCCACGCACATACTGGGCCGACAAACTAGAATATTATTAGGATACTGAACTGAACTGAACAACAGAAGCGAAAGCATCGCAGCATCGCAGCGAAACAACAACAACAACAACAACAACAACGACAATTTATAGCCATCAGGGCTTTTTTCCTTTCGGAAAAGGGGGAAGCTGACAGAAATTCAAGAAAAATAAAATCTTTGAATTGAAGAAAAAAAACAATCAAAAAAAACTGAACATATTTCTTCTTGTTCTATGGTTGTCTATGGTTTTTGTGCCAATTTGCGGAATACACAAACGAGCCCGATCTTTTATGTTGAACAACATTATGTTCAACAACAACCCGCCGAATGCCACCATCCGAACAAAATGGATACCAATTCGGATTGTTGGAAGGAAAGTGTACAACCAAACACATTTGATGATTCAATTATGTGTGAATGAATCCTCGCACACGAATTTATTTTCATCGCAAAGATCTTCATCGCTTCCATCTCTCGGATTCTGTTTGCATATCCTGGCCCGAAAAAAGATGGATTGTTTTCGATAGGGATCAAGGCGCTAGCGCGCATATCGGAAAAGGGATCTTGGGCAGTAACAAAACAGAAGGAGGAGGAGGAGGAGACTTGTACTACTAATACTAATAATAATAATATTAGTATTATTTCACAAGACAGACAGACAGACAGCAGACAGGCACACAGTCATACAGACAGACAAGCATACGAGGGAAAAAGAGGAGGCATCATTATCAGGAGGCGTGGTTTAGTTAATAGTGTAGTGCGTGCTCATTCCAAAAGAGGAAGAGACATTTGACATTTGTTTCCACACTGGAAGCGAAATTGATTTCCCAGTTAGTTTCGTTCATTGATGACGATGATGAAGATGGTTGTTGTGGTAAGACAGTTTTTTTTTCTCGTTACGAATAAGAAAAATGTCATCATTCACTCTTCTTCTTCTTCTTCTTCTTCTTTTCTGGTCGGTTTTTCGGCCTCCACATGCAATAAAAATATATTTTCCACACATTTTCACCGTGTTGCTTCATCATCATCATCATCATGAATTAACCACCGTCGAACAACAAGAACAAAAAAAAATTACGCAATAATCTTTCCCCTCCCCTCATTTCCACAAAAAAAACGATTGGAACGATTGCGAAGAAATTATAGGAAAACAAAATATGGTTTTCACATTGGATTCACATTGTGTGCGCGGATCATAACCATAACCACCGACCGACCGAACGAACGAACGATCGACATCATCATCATCATCATTATGATAATCGTTTGGGAGCAAAAAAAAAGAACCAAATCGAATGTATGATTACACAATTATCATGTTGGTGTTCATCATTATGTGTTCAGAATGAAATAAAATTAGAGACGAAACTTGTTCATTGAAGGCAACCACGAAAAGATGGTCCATGGTTTCCAAATGGAACAAATCGTTTTTTTCGTGTTTTGGTGTGTCTTGGCGCTGGCGCAATTAGATTCGAACAGTTTCGAATTTAAAATAGTCAAAATATTTTTTATAAAATATCCAAAAATATTTCCGATAATTTAAATATTAATTTTTTACCTTGGTGCTGAGTTGTGGATGAAAGGATGATGGCCAATATCAAGCAAATATTAAAGGTGTAGTAGATGAATTTCGATAATAATGTTGAACATTTTGAATAACCATTTTGAAGATTATGGTAATGATGATGATGATAATGGTGAGAACGCCGTTTCTTTAATTCACTATGATGTTGTTGGTGATGAGAGGATAGGGAACAAAGTAGTAGTGAAGAAGTAGAAGGATTCATTGTATGAATCCGATGATTGGGATTAGGATTCGTTTTCGAAGTTCTGATCAAAGCTTTTGCCATGATTGATGGATCACAATCACATCCACACACAGCATAATGGTTGCTGTGGTGATGGTGGTGGTGGTTGCATAGAAGAATCCGATTCAAACATGGATTATCGGAAGGATCCTGTAAAGCTTCATCGATACCATCGATACACGGTATCGATATTGGTTGAGCATCACTATCACCATCGTTCATCACCGGATTATCCGGTGAATGATTAAGAGCTGGATGATCCCAATCAAACATGGTTGAAATAGAAATTTGTTACCAATTTTTGAAATTGGTAATGTTCCAAAAACTGGACACTGGACACAGGAAACACTGACACTACACTACACGAACAAAAGCAGCACAATGCACACCAAAGAAGAATACTGAATACACAAATGGGAGTAGAATGGTAGATCAAAGCTGTCCACAATGTCGATAAGGGAGTTTTCTATTGATGTTTCAGTCCGGGATGTTGTCGTTGAACGATCATAATTGAATCAAAGCAGAGGACGCCCAAAAAAAAGAAGAAAAAAACAAGAACAAGACAAGAACAGGATCATGTTTGTGTTCCCTGTTACACACCATTAGATTAACGCCACAATGTTTCTGGTGCCACAATGTATTTCAAGGGGCCAACCACCATCAATCACCTTGTATGTTCGGGTTTTTGCCACATACAATAATCGAATACATTATTCTGATGTGGTGTTGTGTTGATCTTTGCTGATCTGAACACTTTGCCATTGATCTATTTCTCTCTTTCTTCTTCTTCTTCTTCTTCTTCTTCTTTTTCTTCTTGTTCGTTTTCATTCACTATATTTTACATGATAGATTTTGTCGACTCTTGGGATGACATACAACATCTGCAAAAACATAATTCTTCCACCCGTACGTGCTGGTAGATGGTAGCTGCTATTGTTGTTATTATTGTTGAAGAACAATCATCATCACCAGCACCACATTATGGAACCAAACGTATTTCCCTGGCGTATCATTCACATGGGCGTTTGTTGATTGATACCACTACGGTTGTTTGGCTGGATTTCCAGAAAAAATAAGAATAATAATATTAGATTGACGATGGATTCCATCCACATCATATCCCCGAATGTCGAACGGAAACTCGTGTGTAGGTGTATTCGGTGAGATTTCAGTGGTGATATTTAACGACCCGGACAAAAGTCGACAAAAATCATTAGAATCACAAGGAAGTAGTTAATGTTGTACAGTAGAAAAAATTGTGCCACCGGATTGATGTTGATAGTAAAACCAATTATCAGAGAATTCGATTATTTCTTGCTATGGAGATGGATAGCGGAGGTGGTGGCAGATTGGATCCGATTGATTGGTTGGAGGTTAATTTCATTCCCGGTGGTTGATTGATTCATCTGATTAATTATAAAAAACAGTAACATAGAAAAAGAAAAACATTAATTTTTTCGATAATTATTGAATCAAAATGGATCAGCAATGGCTAAGGGGTTGTAGTTCCATTTCTTAGAATGGCGTTTGGGAGCTACACCGGAAACGGACATTCTCAATTGTCGCGCTATTGTTGTGGGTGTTGTTGTTGTTGCTGTTCGTTCAAAGAAGAAGAGAACAGAAAACAGCAAATACAACAGAAAATTAAATGGACAAACATACAGACAGACAGACGGACGGACGGATGAAAAACACAAAGCATTCTTTTTGGTAATAAAAATAAAGAGATAAATATCAGCTAACGTAAGCGAAAAACCAAGAAAAAAGGAAGAAGAATAAGAAGAATTAAAACCCCAACTGTAATAATAATAATAGTCGAACGGGGAGTTTTGAATGGAGTATGGTTTCTTTTTAATAGGATCGGGTGTCCAAATGAACCAACCAACCAACCAACCAACACACACACATATTCGGCGATAAGCCAACAAGCAAGCAGTAACAACAACCATTGAATCCCGTAAAACAATGACCAGTAAAACAATCGCTGGGACCCACAGGGATCCAAGAGACGGCCACACAATCATCATACACGCACAGCAAACACGAGAAGGTCCACATGGCCACTAATTACAATTGTCAAATCACGTTTAGGGAAATAATAATAATAATAATTGAGACTGGATCGCGTACGATGATGGTGACCATAGTCAGCATCGGCCAGGGCCAGGGCATCAGCAACAGTGAAAATTTTTTTTTAGTGCTTGCTACGTGAAAATAAGTACCACGGAATCAGGGGAAAACACGCAAGCAAGCAACGAAAGATGAAGATAGGATTTCAAACGGGCTTGTTGGTTGGTTGATCGTGTATGTGTGTGCTGGATCGATTTTCTCGACAAGAAACGAAAACGAATAATAAAAAAAAGAAAGAAAGGAACGAAAGTGGAATAAAGTTTCCACCAAGACCAAGACCAAGAAAATGATTGCGTGCGTGTGACAACGAAAGCGAAAGCAAAAAACAGAATAAAATCTCCAAGAAGAAGCACAAAAAAAAACGAATCATTTAGAAATATTAATGCCAAACACACCAGCCAGAATAATTAAACCCGAAAAGCCTTGAGAATTAAACAACTAGTGGAACTGGTGTGTCCCTAACATGGTTATCGTCGCCCTTGTTTTTGTTGTTGTTGTTATTGTTTTTTATTGTTTCTGGAACATTGAATTGGAAATGTTTCGTGTTGTTTCAATTTGGAAATGTTCGTTTTATCAAAAACATTTTCACAGTGTGTTATCCTCGGATGCTTGTAATTTGGTTTGAACATCCGGGAATATTCTGATGATATAATTATGATTATATAATTGTTGTTGTAATAATGATGATGGTTCAATAGTTGCTGGGATTGGCTTCTCTTGGTTATCCAGCCGAATAGCCAAAGACAACCAGACCAAGACCAAGACGGGGACAACTGCAGCAGACAGCAAGATTCTGTGTTCACACACCCACACCCACACACGCATACATGTTCCCTAGCTTGAAATTATGGATTTTATGGAGCAAACCGTAGTAGTCTGTTTGAATCACAACTTGGCAATTATTATAATTATGATGATGATTGCTATTATCATCATCAACATTGTGGGAGCCATCATGATTGCTGCTGTTGCTGCTGGAATGAGCCGCAATTTGTTCTCTCTCTCTCTCTCTCCATAATGTTCTTGACGCCCACACCCGCACACACACACTCCCACCCTCATCATCATCATGACATCTTTTGGAACAGCATGCGCCTTGATTTTGGCTTCTTGATCTCATTTTCATATACTAGTATACTATATTCAATCCATTGAAACCATCAATTGACGCGCGCACACGGACAAGCATCTGAAGTTGAGTTATGCCGTTTGAATTTTTGATTTGATTACTGTTATAATTTGTAAAACACTTTGTCACTTATCATCATCCCTCGTTCGGAATGTTACGTACAAAGTATCGAGAATGTATGTTAAGGTAATAATCAATTATTCATTGGATCCAATCAAGAAATTTCGTCAGGGATGCCCAACCAACTTAACAAATTTCTATTTCAACCAAGTTTGATTGGGATTATCCATCCACATCCGCCGCAGTTTTAGCCGCCTCCCCATAGACAGCCAAGACAGCCTGAACAGTCTTAATAAAATCGTGAATGCGCTTGACTCAGCTCCTACTAAAACGTATTGTTCCTAGAAATTGGCTCAACCCCTTCGCCAAGCTAACGTCTTCGTTATAACTACGACAGTTGAACGGATTTTTGAAAAACAATGTGAGTGAGTGATGACAATTGAACCAATCACAATTAATCTGGTTCGAATAAAGCAAAGCATAAAGTAGCACACTGTTTATAGTGTATTTTGTAGGTTGTTCGCCAGAAATCAATTGTGATTGGCTGGTTTGTAAAAAAAAATGAACATGAAACTACTGTCGTTATAACGGACTTCTATCTGTATTTTAAAATTAAACCACCTCCCATTACATTGTGGTTATAGAACGTGCGCAATGCTGGATCTTTCAATTTTTTTTGGCTCCAAAGCGCGAAAAGTTGGGCACCTCTTCATCATGCGGTCAAGCATCGAAAGTTATGTTGTTTTTTTTGGCAAAAACACAAAATACGAAGGTCATTTTGAAACAGAAACTTTGAAACAAAATCGAAATGGAAATCAGCAGGACTTGTGTCCATCTTTCTCGTGCCCAATGCTCAGGCAACAGAGCATTTCCACGGAAAACAAGGGGACAAAACTAGACTAGTACTGGACATTTACCGCGGAACAACATAAATCAGTCGATGATGATAATGATGGTGATGGTAAACGCTGCAATCCCGACCAAGATGGAAAAGGCTTGTATGGCCGAAAAAGAATCGGTGGCCATAATCGATGGTAAAGGTAACTAAATCAATTAGTCATCGAAATGGAAAACGAAGAAGAAGAAGAAGAGAGGTTGACCACGGTGCTATCGTGTTCGTCGAAACAAAAAGAATTCGAGTAGTAGTCCTCTTCTGTTCTTTTGATTGGTTGTGGCCATTCAGCTTACCGAACAAAACAAAACAAAAAATCAAACCACCACATGCAGCGCTAAAATTGGCCAAACCGTGTGTCCAATGGTATTCACCCGAATATTTTGAATTGAAAAAAAGCGCTTTTTTTTCATTAGTCTCTTGGATGCCACAGCAAGAAACACACAGAATGAATGGAACGAAAAATCCACGCGGCGGTCATTGAAAACACACAGAGAAACACAAAAAAAATCGTGAACGAACAAAACTACAAAAGCCTCATTTGTTTTAGTTTGTAGCTCTTTTGTAGCATCACCACCAACCATCATCATCGGCAGCATCCTCGTTATATTTTTCTTGCTAATATTTAAGCGGATCGCGGTAGCGCCGCATCAATTCTTCGTGTTTTTTGAGCATCCAGAAAATGAGCTAGTAAAAATCACGGCTTGATCATCGGGCATCAATAATAATAATAATAATAATAATGGAGGGAAAAAAGTATAACGACCAACGACCATAATTTTTGAAAATGGAAGCGCAGAAAAAATGATGATGATGATGAAGAGAATACGAAGAAGAAGGAGAGCAAAAATAATTAATTGGATGACCAGTTTTTTTGTTGATCATCGATTTCCACACCACCACCACCACCACCACCGCCGCCATTTGCCATTTGAATGAAGTTCAGATTTCTCTCATTGCAGCTCAGCAAATGTGCTCTTCGGCGATGGTTGTGAAAAAAAAGCCAAAAGGCCATAGATTTTTATCATCCACCATGCTCATAACCAACCATTCGAAGATGAAGATGATGGTTCTGGAAAATAGCACCACCAACAACAACCAAAAAAAAACCAAAAAACAAAAATTTTGCGCGCTAACATTTTGTAGTAGTTGAAATAATTAGAGATTGAAGTTCAGACACAGAGCAAGGTAGAGAGGCTACTACCTGGCCTGAGAGTAGTCCCTGGCTGCTGTTGAAGCCAGGCGCTAGCTGCCCAGGTAGCCCTGGTAGCCTGGAAAGATGCCAAGCCGATGACAGTATTCATTATTGTCAATTTAAAATGGCCAAAATTTGGCCATCTTTCTTGGCAGCTTGGGAACTACTGACTGACCATTATGTGTATAAAAATAATAATAATAATAATCATCATCATCATCATTATCATCGTTTCCGAAAGAGAGAGGGAGCGAGACAATCCTGGCCACTACCAGCTTGATTCGGAAGAACCGAAATCAAGAAAAAAAACTGATGCAACAGCTGCTTGCGTTTTAAATATATATTTTTTTTTTGGTTCGATGTGTCCTGATGCCCACCATAAGCAGACCGACCAATCAATGTGCAGATGAAGAATTCAATCATAGCTGCGGAAAACAAAAATGTTGGGCATTTTGCCTTCTTTTTTTTCTACCTAAAAACAATTTGCCAATACAACAGAGTCCTGTCTGTGATCATCATTTTTTTTCGAGTCTTGGTTTTATCTTTTCAAAATGGCCACCAGATGAAGACCAAGAAGAAGAAGAAGAAGCAGAAGTTTCGGTTAAAACAGGAATCTCCAACCGCAATCTTGTCCACCACCATCACCATAAGCAGCAGCAAAAGATATCTTTTTGAGCTGCGAAAAAAAAGTTTCTCTGGTTGGTTTTTCTAAAACGTTGACTGCCCGCTGATTGCGCTGTGGCTGGCCAGGTAATAAAACAACAACAACAACAACCACAACCAAAATCAAGCCTGACAGTAGGTTGTGTGTGCTCCTAAGCAAAACGTAAGTTTCCCGAAAATAAAAAAAAACAAGCTGACAAGTTTCTGGCCAAAGTCTCTCGATTTCACTGAAGATGATGGTGATGGCTGATGATACCCTCTCCAAGACACCATCGAAGGATAAGCCCAGAGAGAGAGAGCATAAAGCGTTTTGGCGATAAACAGTCTTCGATAATATTCTCCTGGCTTCTATTTCTCGGTCTTCATTCGGGTTTAGGGGCAAAGGTAAGCGCACACAAGGAAGAAGAGAGAGAGAGGAGAGGAGAAAAAAAATAGGTAAGCTCATCAAAACGAGCACTTCAGCTAGTCCAAAAGGTAAAACTAAAACTAGAATTAGTTCTGGTTGTATATCTTGGTGCCGATGTCCAATATGATGATGATAATGCTGCTGGCGGTGGTGGTCAGAGGAACAGAGATCAACCACCACCACCACCATAACACCAGCAACCACCAGGTAATATTTTTTTTGAAGGGGAAACAAAATTGCCACTGGCCACTGAATTGATCAACCAACAAACCATCTAGCTCTAGTTTCTCGAACGAAAGGCTTCTTGTGATGGCTGCTTGTCAACCACCACCTCCAACAGCAACGACGACCACGACTATGATGATGATGATAATGATTATAATAAAATAACAACCCTCATTCTCTTGTTGGAAGAGTGGTCCAATCTGTGAGGGTTGTTGTTGTTAAACCAAAGAGATAGATCAAATGATCGAATCACGTTTTTTTTTGCATTCGTGTGCGTAAGCGAAGGTTTTGCCTAGCCAACAAGCCAGAGGTGAATGCGAAGATCAAGGTATGAAGAATATTTCTCAGGCTCAGGTAGTAAATTAATAATAATAAATAATTGACCGGCGTGAAATAACCTGGCAGACACACATACACACACACTTACAGGTAGCTAGGATTGAAATTAAACACATACACATACCAGGCCAGTTAGAATCTGGCCAACGGTAGTCGTGTGTTTGCGACAAACCAAGTCACCAACTACCAACTACTCTCTCTAGCTGGCTCTCAAGCTTCTCCTTCCTCACAGGTAACATACTAATAATAATCACTAGGTGTTTTTTGGTGAAACCACCAGGGGTTTCATCAGCATGTGTAGGATCGCGTAGCTTAGTTATTTTACCAAAAACGTTGGAACGAAAAAAAATAATTTTTTTTTCTTTTTTTTTTTGAAATATGATTTTCAAACATGTTCGCTTGAAATTATAATAATAATCATCATCATCATCGTCAGCCCATTGATGACAAGTGCCATGTGTGTGTGTGTGGGAGGTTTACGATCGAGTATCCCCTCAGGATTCAATTCTAAATTATACCAATATTTAGGACAGAGAAATGCATTTTGTGTATGCGTGTATGTATGTTGAATCTCGTTTGGGAAGATTGTTACAAATATCCAGGCGAGAGCCGAGCAGAAAGAGAGCGAGAGAGAGAGAGAGAAATGATTTAGAAATATCAAAAAAATAAAAAAAATAACCCGAAGCTCAAACAAAACTGCATACACACGAATAAATAAAGCAAAATGCTTTACACAACATGTTCAACACGAAAATATATGGCCATGGTATGGCTAGGCTAATTTCTTCAATGTGTTGGCTAGCTTCTAACACAAAAAATATTCTCCGATATTCATGTTATTCGGTCGCGATATACGGTTGTACAGGACTAAATATGGATTTTATGAGCTTTGGTTCATCATAACGGAAATATGTTTTACTACTGTCTTTGGCTTCCTTTTTTTTTATTATATAACATAAAGTCATGGAACGAATAACGGAAAAGCTTCGATCATCTTGATCAGGGTGGAGCAACCATTTTAATCAATGGGAAAATTTAAATTTTAAAATTTTAAAATTCGTACACAAAAAATGCAGTGTAGAATGTAGACCTACGACGACATCTCTGGACCGGAGAACAGAAATACAGCTTAGTCTCCTCCTTATAGTGTGTCTGGTCATCAAGTCAAATCATCACATGGACCAATCAGAGAGAGGAATACACCTTCTTCTGCTGTTTATAGTGTTTATAGTGTGTCTCGTCATCAGGTCAAATCAGCACTATGAACCAACCAGAGGAGAAAACGATTGTTGTAGGCGTCAAACATGCCCAGACTTGTACTGGTTAAAGCTGATCGCTTTTCATAGTGCTTTTAGTGTGACTCGTCATCAGGTCAAATCATCACATTGGACCAATCAGAGAGAGAGAGGGATATAGCTTGGTCTCCTGCTTAGAAACGCTTGGTGGGCGGCCCGTGGGTTGCTCACCCCTGATGAACAACCGAGACAGAAATAGAGAGAGAGAGCGAGAGAGAGTCGATTTCGATTATCGAAAACAATGATCATCAACATCGACCATCACATAATCGAAGAGTAGATGAGAATAGACGAACAAGAAACCAACAGTAGCCGGGCAAAAGCCATAAAACTTGTTGGATAATTATTAATAATTCATAATTTGCTCCATAAATAAATACGAACAACAACAACAATAAGCTTGGGACATTAAGTCCGGTGGACATTGTCGGTAGGCTGTGTGTCGGTATGGCCAACGATATTGGCTTCCGCCTTGGATCTTATTATTTTAGTTTTTTTGTTTTTTAATATATGCAAATCACCATCATCATCATCATAATCATGATCATCATCATAAAGACCGATGTCCAATGTTGTGGGTGACCACTGGGCGAGCAATAATTTTAAGATTGATTTTTCGCCCTAGTTCTCTCCATTGGTTCTCATTTGTTTTCAATTATCTTTAGCCGAACAACGATTGTTTGGATACCCGAACATACAGATTAAACAAAGCATACACCTTCGGATGATGATGATGATGATGATGATGGAAAAATCATTATTGGTAGATCGAGATGCATCAACAACAACAACAAGAGAACAAGAACAAGAAGAGAACAATACATACACACAAAAGCCCTAACATAATAGAGATTCTACCTGGTTCGGTTATTAATAGATTTATACTATACGCAGACAAATCAGCGAACGCTTTAGGAAAGCTATTATTTGTTCGCACAATACACAATACACACATCATCCCAACAGTAGTTAATGTCTGTGTGTGTGTATACCGGTAACACAAAATAGATTATCTTTGGCTACCGTTTTCGAGGTTTTTTTTTGTTTTGTTTTGTTTTGTTTTGTTCGGGAAAACTACCTTGGTTCACCAATGCACTGTGACAAGCGTACACTTCGGCTTCGGCTTTCGGTTTTTACTTTTTTTTAGGGTTAGCCAATAACCGGCCTCATCAACAATATAACTTCATTATTACTATTATTTTTATTTTTATTTTCATTTTGAAGGCTAACATGTATTGCCATTTACCTGGTTGGATGGTTACCTTTTTTTTACTATTACTATTATTATTATTAAAAAAAAGAACAAGAAAAAGATCTGTCAGTCAGTCAGTCAGCCGGTCAGTGGTTGGTGGGTCGATGAATCCATCATCAACAACATGAACCTCGACAACAACAACAACAGTGGCAACAAGCGAAAAAAATAATTGGCCAATTCACACACTAGCCAACCAATCATCATCAAGAGTGGGGAAAACTATTTTACTTGCTTGCTCCAATTCTCCTTGGATACAAGTTCCTAACGCACTCTGTACATTCTGGTTGGTTGTTGTTTGTTTCCGTTTTATCGTATATTTCTTACTAGTAAAAAATAAGAATAACAACCGAACCCGATCAAACAAATATTCTCTATTATTGCATTGCATAACATTCATTTTGAAGAATAATGATAATGTTTTCTGCTCCGTGTATGTTTCGTGATTTAATATTATGCAACCGATTTCAATAAAATCAAAATAACTGTGATTTATTCTCCCTATAATAAGGGGGCATGGCCCACCAGCAAAAAAAAATGCTGGTGGTGGTTTTTTGTCCCGCAAAAATATTCTGAAAATATGAAAATCAAAATCAAAATAAACCCATTCTGTACACACACACACACACACATACACAAGTGAAGCGCGGCAAAGGATTTTCGGAAAAAGAAGCGAAAGAGAGAAAAAAAGAGAGAGAGGTGAAACAATCGATAAACAATCGATTGTTTGGGCTGGCTGGCTAGAGAGTGTCGGTGCATGTCGATGGTGGTGTCCTTCTCGGCCAAAGCAAAATCGAATCGCCGAAGAATAAGGGAAACGATTGAATCGATTGAAGAGGAGAACAAACGTTTGGAAAATTCCGAAATAGAACAAGTATGGCTTGTGTGCGTGGATGGGTGTGTGGAGAGGACATCGATCCATCTGGTCGTGTCCCCATCAACACTATTATGGATGGATGGATGCTTGCTTGCTTGGCCACACACACACGCCAAGCTATTATGATCGGAAAGAAGAAGTGTTCCAAGAAACAACAACAACAACAAAAACAAAATACTTTGAGTTGTGCTAATCAACACACTGGATGATGGAAAAAAATATGAACGAAAAGACATGATCAAATCACCATTAGTTGAACTACCAGCAAACAACAAAAAAAAGTTCTGGTCGTTCTTTTCCAAGAAGAATCCCCACAACATCGGAAGAAGGCTACACACTTGCACACACACACCAAATAATACACGATAAAAGTTTCAGAAGCCGCCGGAAAACGCCAAAAGGATGTAGATTATTTTGACATACAAAACGTACAACTTCTATGAATGGTAGCGGATGTGGCGCGAATTCCCAGTATTGATTGAAGAATTGTCTTTGTCTTTGTTGGTTTGTTTGTTTGTTTGTCGGCTAATTCATTTCGTTGAATTATTTGTAGCGCGCATTTGGTTTGTGCGGTTGAAAGTAGAACAAAGGAATCGCTTACCTGTGCAAATTTTTGCCGCCAAAATTGATAGCATCTCGATTTGCCGCCAAAATCTACACGAACAAAGGAAGCAACACAAACACGTACACACGTACAAAAAAGATGATTCAAATCGAGATGCTTGAAGCACCGTAAAACAAACACCGTAACGGAACCGGAAAATGGAAATAATAACAACGTTCAAATCCAGGATTCAGGATTCACGATCCAGGATCAGACGATACACTGTTTTAAGTAATCACACAAATCAGATCAGTTCGATTCAGTTCGTTCACACACACACAGTTGGAACACAAATTCAAAAACGATCAGCGTGAAATGCACTGCGGTAAACCGATGTGCACAGTCCGATATCCACAACACTGACTGAATCACGGATCGTGGTATGCATTAGGCCAGCCGCCGCCGATGATCATTCTCTTCTCTTGCAAGAAAGCTTCTGCTTTGGCCACAACACCAATTGCACTGCGTCTTGCCATGTTGTAGCAGCATAAGCAAAGAGATGGCCACGGATTTCAAGATCTTCAGGCCATCAAATCTGCCGCGCGTAGAAACCGTGCGCCCTCTAGGGATTGGTTTAGGAACTAAAATTCAAAAAAGAAGAAGAATATTCTTTACCGAGAATCGTTGGAATTCGAATCGAATTGAATTTCTTTTTTTTGACTGAGGAGTTTGTATTCAATCCACACAAATGCACACGCACACACCTAGGAAATTGTATTGATTCTAAATATTTTTCTTTTTGGTACAAAAGCGTAGGCCGTCAAGGTTATTGATCATCATCATTGTTCATTATTATTCTTTTTGGCGGAATTTATGGTGCACTTGTGTGTGTGTGTCCACCAAGACTACAATGATTATTAATTTGACTTGATTCCAATTTTTTTCGTTGTTGTTCGGTTCTTTCTATTATCATCATCATTGGTGGATGTTCAAGTCGGGCAAATCAAATCCAGAGAAGTTAAAAGAAGACGAACGTAGAGACATTGAGACTAAATTCCATTAGCCTAAAACATAATCATCATCATCATCATTATGAACCTGTAGACCTATCTATCCAGGTAGCTTCTGTTTGGCGTAGCTGGTCGGTCGGTGTCTGATCAGAATGAATTTTCGTTCTCGTTGTTCGCGCTCGCCATAGTCACGCATCCAGACCCTGAGGCCAAGAGTAGTTCTCATCCACGTTTTTTTACTGGTGTATATCATACCTTGGGTCTCTCTCTCGCTCTGTAGGTTTGATGCACCTTTTTGTGGCAGAGTCCATTACATACCTGGCATACACACACACATCGATTATACGAATTCGATTATAACACACACACAAAAAAACATCGTTGATCTTCTTCCAGTTTATTATTATTATTATTATAATTCTTTTGGCCAAACCGTGGCTGAGAGTACACCGTGGCCTCGCCTAACATCGTGACTGGGGAAAGGACCAACTGACCGTACCTGTGAGTGTACCTGTGTGTGTTCCACAATGTGCTGTGCCACAAAATCTTTCTCCAGCCATCGGGGGCTAATTGTGTGTACCAACCAACCAACAATCTACACACACGCAAGCAAGCAAGCAAGGTCAGCAGGTAAGCAGCAGTCAATCAGTACGCGTAAACGAAGAAGCCCAGGTAAATCAATGCGCTGCTGCACAAGTAGTGCTGTAGTGACCACAACCAATGAACGAACAAACGTCGGACGTTATTTTTGAGAGGTCGCAAAGCGAAAGTGTTTGTGGCCTGAATCACACAGCCCCATCCACTATTTCCATTTCCTTTCCCCTATTTCGACCAAAATTGACCTCGAAGAATGTTGTGTGTGTGTGTTGTTGTTGCCACATATTCTTCTATACTAGTTCTCATCATAATCGATCGATGAACAGGAAAATAAAGAGATAGATAATGATGATGATGTTGAAGAAGAATAAGACAAGTAGCATATACATTGCTTCTTTTGTTCTGCTGTTGTTGTTGGATCAAAAGTTATCACTCATTTAAGGCTCAGAATGGTACGCCGCCAGTTGTTGTTCACTGCTCATTAGTTTGGTTGTTTTTTTTAGTTTGCATCAAGTTTGATGAGAATCCGATTTATGAGAACGATTCTCGCTGCTGTCTCTTGCTCTTGCTCTTGCCCTAACTTGGTCCCTCATCCGCTGATGTGCCATTATGATCGTATCGAATCATTAATGTTTAACGACGACGAACAACAACAACAACATAAAATACAAGAAGAAAGGAAGTTAGAATGGTTGCACCATAATAATAATAATAATAATAATAATAAATGAATGTTTGGCGCGTAACCCTGGAACGAGACTTCACGGTCAAGTGTTAAACTTCCCCTCTCTCTCTCACTCTTGACGCGGTTCACTAATGAAACCGATGAACTTTATCCCAACAACATCCGGGGATACCCGAGAAAAAACAACGGATCCGAAAAAACAAAATACAGAACGAAAGAATCAATTGTAAAAAGGATCATTACACAACAATGTTGTTTAGTTTAGTGAAATATCCGTGAACCAAGCAATAGGAACACCATATCTCAAGGGGGAATTAGCGATAACACACACGCACACCATGCCCGCCCGATCCAAATGGCCCTGGTCCGTTTTGTGTCCGGCGGACACTCTTCATGCTTTTGTGTGTGTGTCGAACCAATTTGAAAGGTGATTGGTTTCGGACGTTGGATTATGGCGGCGTTGGCTCTCGTTTCTTATTCTTACAACCATTACTGGCCTTCTTCTCTGAGACCGTGAAACACTCCAAGAAGCATCTGGTGATGATGAATTATTTACAGCCATTATTTTTTGAATGGTTCTCGTTTTGGTTGGATTCAGTCTGCAATTCAGAAAGAATTTATATCCCGACAAAACTTTTTTTCTTCTTGGGTTATCGTTCCTCTCTAGGATAACCAGATCCTTTTAAACACATCTGCCGCCGCCGGCAGGCAGCCAGCCAACCAATCCTTGCCTCAATAATTCTTGTGGAATTGGAGAATCGTCAAGGACGTTTGATCCGCGACCAACCAACCAACCAGCAGCAGGCTAAAATAAGTATAACCAAATATCGTAACTCAAAATCATCATCAACTCTTCTTTCGATGGAATGAATCCTGGACCCTAACAAATCCCGAAGACCAATGGTTCCATGAATTGAGTCATCATCGTCGTCGTCGTCATTGTCTAAGATTATTCTCTTTGCTTTTCTTTTTTTTTAGGATAGAATTGTAAATATTTGCTTGGTGGTCGTAAGTTGGTGGTTGGTTCGGGCTTTTCGCTTGTTGTGGTTGCCCGATGATCCCCAATGGATCTTCTCATCACAATGTGCATGATGATGGCCACACACCAAGGCTCACGTTCCATGCAACAATTAATTAATGGCCAACACAGACGCATACACAAACATCGGCTACCAACCAACCAACCGATCGACCAACCAAGCCGATTGTCTTTCCCTATTCTTCCTTTAGCTTTCACAAATATTCTGGTTGGTCGTGGTAGATCTTCTCTAAGGCTTGTTTACACAATATATGTAAATAATACCGAGTGGTGTTCCCTGTGTGTGTGTGTGTGTGGGTGTGTGCGTTTAGTTTTGTGTTCAGTGGTCATCATCAAATTATTGAACGTCGTCGTCGTCGTCGTCGTTCATTTGGTTCGAAGAAACACCCTGTATCCTGTGTACACCATGGTTTTACACCATCATTCAATATAATGCGCGGATATGCGTCTAGCCGCATGTTAAACGCATTGTTAAACGTGCCAGCACATTCTCTTCTAAAATAAAACAAGATAGAACCACCAGCAACAATAATTATTACAAGACATCATTGGTAGCTGATGTGTGTTTGTGTGATCTTAATTAAAACATTTCGTTACGACTAAAGAAACCATGTGGATGCAATACTTATTAGCACATTGTCGTTTGTTCCGTTTAGGATACGCTTGGATAGAATCCATCGTTCTTTCTTTTTTTATAGTCATTCTTGAGACGTTTTGTTTCTTAACCCTTTGAGTGCCGGATGCCGATATATCGGCACGGGATACACTTGCGAAAAATGCCGATGCCGATATATCGGCACGCGACTTTTAGCTTCTCAT
>JAOZJS010000718.1:0-21976 GCA_025882695.1 Amerodectes protonotaria
GCGCCGGACTGTTAATCCGTAGGTCCCTGGTTCGAGCCCAGGTCGGGGAGCCAAAATTCAGTGAAAAAGCCCGCTTTTCAGCGGGCTTTTTTGCGTCTGCCGTTCTCGCCGGCCGGGCCGGCGCCCAGGTGCGCGCGGCCGCGGCCGCGGCGGCTACGCCCCGCCCTTTCAATACACCGAGGCAACGCCGAACGGGCGGCTCTTGAAGCGCCGATGCACCCAGTAGTACTGCTCGGGCCGCAGCGCGATCTGCTGCTCGAGAAACGCATTCATGCGCGTGGCATCGACAACGTCGTCGCCCGACGGAAAATTCCGCAGCGGTTCGAAAATGGTCATCTTGTAGCCCGCGTAATCGGGCAGCACTTCGGTCACGAACGGGACGACCCGCGCGCGGCCCAGGCGCGCGAGCCGCGACACCGAAGTCAGCGTGCACGCCGGCACCCCGAAGAACGGCGCAAACACGGAGTTGTCCACGCCGAAATCCATGTCCGCCGCCAGCATCACCGAATGACCCGCGCGCAACTGCTGCACCACCGCGCGCGCGCTGTCCGCGCGCGGCACCATGTCCGCGCCGAAGCGCCCGCGCTGGCGGACGGCCAGGCCGCACAGCCGCTGGTCGGACATCGGCGTATACAACGCCGTGATCGGGAAACGCGTGGAATAAAGCATGCAGCCGACTTCGATCGCAACGAAGTGGAAGCCCATGAAGATGGTCGGAATG
Source organism: Amerodectes protonotaria (assembly GCA_025882695.1). NCBI lineage: Eukaryota > Metazoa > Arthropoda > Arachnida > Sarcoptiformes > Proctophyllodidae > Amerodectes > Amerodectes protonotaria. The sequence continues at coordinate 722 of JAOZJS010000718.1, forward strand.
TCCGTGGGGCCGTCGAGATCGATATGCGATTCGAGCTGCACCAGCTTCTCGATGGTGCGCGACGATCCGAACCATTGCACGCCGCGCTCCAAGTAACTGCGCAGCACGTGTTCGAAGTGCGCACGCCCCAGCGCGTCGCGCTCCGACGTGCTTTTTTCGGGGAAGCACAAATTCAGATTGATGAGCACGATGCGTTTGCGCCGGCTCGGAATGCGGTACAACAACGCGCCCAGCGCGCTACCGCCACGCGCGACCCACCGGTAAGGCAGCAGCGACAACACGCGCAGCAGGCCCACCATAAACCAATACACCAGTCGCTTCATTGGTATGCCCGCCTTGCAAGAAGCACGGAGCATACACGCACCCGGCAGGCTTTCCGTTACGTTGTGTAAGCGTGGGGGCCACGCACGCGTAAAGCGCGCGCTTAGCAGCGCGCCGGAATGGAACTGACGCGACGCACAGCGGCCCGCGCACCGGGGCGCGCCCTGCTTCTCGTGGGCATAGCCTACATGGGGCCGGCGTCGGCCGAGACTACGCGGAATGCGGATTCGCATCCGGCCCTATACCAAGCGGATTGTCATCGATCCCGGGCACATGCCCGAGAAAGGCGGCACGCTTGGCATTGGCGGCATCCGCGAAGTCAAATACAACGGCAATCTTGCCGCCAAGTTGTACGATGCGCTACGCGTCGCCGGCTTATACGCCCATTCTGACTCGGCACCCAAACGAAACGAAGTCACTGGAAGGCCTATTCGTATCCGAAATCAATCAGCGACCAAGGACAGCTACCGCTTTGCTCAATTGCTGGGCAATCAATTGCATGCTGCCGGGCGAGCCCCATCGTTGCATCATGCCGAGCCGAACGAAGGCGAAAATCGCCAACTCCTCGACCAAGAACGCGGCATTGACGCTGAGCGAGAAAGGCTTTTATGCGACGGGTTTCGTACTTCCGATATTCGGTGCAATCGCGTAGAAAAACACCCGCGATCAGCAGTCGGGGCGCCCCACCCTTAGGCAAGACCAAGAGATTCAGATCGGGGATCGTGAACTTGATCGCCAAGCAAACGCTCGGCACGCGTCACTGCGGGTTCGATCGCACTCCAGCGCGTCCAATCGGCACCGGCCGCGCCGGCAATACGCAAAACGCGCGAACCGTCGGCAAACAGCAGACATTCGAGATCGGTTTGCACGGTTTCGCCACGCACGCGCTCCGCGTCATGCAAGAGTTGCGGATGGAGGCGCCCGGCCTCGCTCGTGAAGCTCATGTTCCCCTCGCGCAGCAGCGCGACCGCTGCATCGCCTGTCAGCTTGCGACGATTCAACAGCACGGCGGCAATTTCGGCATCGAACATCATGGTTATCCTCCTCCATCGGCCGTTCCGTCCGGCGCTCGTGACGCCGGCAGCACGCGAAGCAACGACCCGACAGATTCGAGAGACGGGATTGGACACACCACTATAGAGCATTTGCTGCATCGCAACACATCGATTCCCGATATCAATTGTCAGAATTCGTTCGGTACGGTTGAGCATCCGCCGGAACCCGCGCGGCGCGGCGTGCTAGAGTCGAACCTCCCCTATTTTCCCGGTGCCTCCCATGCTCAACCTGCGCTTCAACACGCGTGCGCCCGCGGCCGCCGCCCTCGCCGCGGCCCTGCTCGGCTCGCTGCCGGCCGCCCAAGCCCAGGAAGTCGGCAGCGTCAACACGAACTTCCATCTGACGGGCTCCGACCGCGTCACGGTCGAGGCTTACGACGATCCGCAGGTGCATGGCGTCACCTGCTACGTGTCGCGCGCCCGCAAGGGCGGCATCAAGGGCACGCTCGGCCTCGCCGAGGATCCGACCGAGGCGTCGCTGGCCTGCCGCCAGGTCGGCACGATCAGCTTCACGGAGCCGATCAAGCAGCAGAGCGACGTGTTCGACGCGCGCCTGTCGCTGCTGTTCAAGACGCTGCACGTGGTGCGCATCGTCGACAAACAGCGCAACGCACTCGTCTATCTGACCTATAGCGACCGGATCGTCTCGGGCAGCGCGAAGAACAGCGTCAGCGCCGTGCCGGTGCCGTCCTCGCTGCCGATTCCGCTGCGCTGAGCCCGCGCCGCACGCCCGTCAATTCCGCTCTCAAGTTCCGCGAACGCGTGCCGTTAAGCAACTCAACACCCGCTGTCGGCCGCGCGGGCCGCGGGCGCTTCGCGTCCGGGGCCATACGGCCGCGCATCAGCGGCGGCACGCGTTTCGAGAGCACTCATGGGCCAAATCACCATATCGATCAAGGACGACACGATCGCGTCGCTGCGCAAGGAATTCGAGACCTTCCTGCGCTTGTCGACCAAGCTCGATCCGCAGTTCATGACGCCTTCGTTCGAGAATTTCCTGCGCGCCAAGCTGCTCGACAACATGGTGCCGCTGACCGAACAGGCCGTGCAGCGCATGCTGCAGAACGGCCAATACGCGTGGGCCAAGCGCGCGCTGTCGAAGGAAAGCCCCGACGTGGTGGCGATGCTGATGCGCCAGGCCGGCGAATTCGGCTTCGGCTTTGCGTCGCGTTCGGAATGGACGCCCGAGGAATTGCACAAGGCGTGCCGCGACTGGGCCGCCGCGATCGTCGCCGACACCGAATGCGATCCGGCCCTGGTTGAATCGCTGACGGGGCAGATCAAAAGCGCCGCGCGCGATATCCAGACGCTCGAGGAGCAGATGCAGACGCCCGCGTGGCGGCTCGCCGATTCGCTGCGGCAGCGCATCTACGAGGTCAAGCTCGCGTGCGAGAACAGCGTGGGCAGCACCGCGCGCGAACGGCTCGGCGAATTGCGCGGGCTGCTGCGGCTCGGCCTGCAATACGGCTCGTTCCAGAAGCAGGAAGTGCAGCAGATCATCGAGTATCTGCGCCTGTTGCGGCCGGAGATCTTCGTCGAGGAACCGTACGACATTTTCTCGCGCATGGCGGCGTGGCTGCGCGCGCTGTTCATGCCGGTCCAGGCCGCCGCGCGCCCGCCCGCGCCCGGCATGCCGCGAGAGCCGCGCGCCTGAACGGGCGGCGCGCGCCGTCCTCGCGGGGGCTGCGTGCACCGCCCGCTTGGCTTATGATGCGGGACTTTCCCGCTTCCCCCGCATCGCCATGCCGAACCTCGATTTCACGCTGACCGGCGATTACGTCGAACTGCACAACCTGCTCAAACTGACCGGCCTCGCCGACAGCGGCGGCTCGGCCAAGATGCTCGTGGCCGGCGGCGCCGTCAAGGTGGACGGCGCCGTCGAAACGCGCAAGACGTGCAAGATCCGCGCGGGTCAGGCCGTGCTGTGCGGCGATACGCGCATCGCCGTGCACGGAACCTGAGCGCCATTGCCGTCGGCCGCACATGCGCGTGTGCCGCGCGGCGCATCCGCATGCCGATCCTGATCGACAGCGCAGCCCGAAACAGCTAAGCTAGCCGGCTTTCATCAAGCTCACAGGGCGCCCTCTTTTCATGGGCGCCAACCCTATGCCGCACGCCGCTTCCGGCCGCTCGATCGCGCCGCCGCCCTCGCTTGCGGGCCATGCCGCCGACACCGTGCGGCTCGCCGCGCCCCTCGCCATCGCCCAGCTGTCGCAGATGGCGATGAGCGTTACCGACACCGTCCTGCTCGGCGCACTCGGACCGAACGCGATCGCCGCGGGCGGCCTGTCCGCCAACCTATTCTTCGTGATCGTGGCCGTGCTGCAAGGCGTGCTGACCTCGGTCAGCGTCAGCGTCGCGCACGCGCGCGGCGCGCAAGCCGAGCACGAGGTGCCGCAGATCTATTGGAGCGGGCTCGCGCTCGCGGTGCTGTTGTCGGTGCCGGCCATCGTCCTGCTCTCGCTGACCGAACCGCTGCTGCTCGCGCTCGGCGAATCGCCCTCGCTCGCGCATTCGGTCGGGCTCTACACGGGCGTGCTGCGCTTCGCGGCGCCGGGCAGCCTGATCGGCATCGGCCTGATGCGCGCGTTCCTGCCCGCGGTCGGCGCGGCGCGGCAGTTGCTCGGGATTTCGATCGTCAGCGTGGGCATCAACGCGGTGCTGAACTACGGGCTGATCCACGGCGCGTTCGGGTTGCCGCGGCTCGGCTTTCTGGGCTCCGCGACGGCTACCGCGATCACGGTCTGGCTCACCACGCTGACGCTGGCGCTGATGCTGCACGCGCGCCACAAGATGCGCCGTTTCGTGCGCTTCACGCGTCCGAGCGTGCCCGTGATGCGCGAGTTGGCCGGCATCGGCTGGCCCGTCGCGATCACGTACGGCGTCGAATCGACGTTGTTCCTCGCCACCGGCCTGACGGTCGGCGTACTCGGCGAAAGCGCGCTGGCCGCGCATCAGATCGCGCTGAACGTGGCCTCCGTGACCTTCATGGTGCCGCTCGGCATCGGCCAGGCCGCCAACGTGCGCATCGGCTACTGGACCGGCGCGGGACAGCCTCAAGCGGCGCGCCACGCGGGCTTCGTCGCGCTCGCGATCGGCATCGCGTTCATGGCGCTCGCGGGCATCGTGCTGATCGCGGCGCCGCATTCGATCATCGGCTTCTATCTGAAACTCGGCGATCCCGCCAATGCGCAGACGGTCAAGCTGGCCGCGTCGCTGCTCGCGATCGCGGCGGTGTTCCAAGTCGTGGACGGCATGCAGGTGGTCGGCGCGAACTGTCTGCGCGGCCTCAAGGACACGCGCATCCCGATGCTCGCGGCCACGTTCGGCTACTGGGGCATCGGCTTTCCGACCGGGTATTGGCTCGCGCTGCACACCGGGCTCGGCGTGCGCGGCTTATGGTGGGGGCTCGCGGCCGGCCTCGCGAGCGTGGCCGCGCTGATGACATGGCGCTTTCACCGCAAGAGCATGGCGCTCATCGAGGCCGCATCGCGCGCACCGCAGGCGGCCGGCAAGCTAGAAGAGGCTTGAACCCGGGGCCCGAACGGCGCCTCAGGCGCCCTGAGGCAGTTGCTCGGGCTTGAGTTCGACGAGCTTGTCGAGCGCGGCCTTGACGTCCATCGCATACTTTTCGAGGCGCTTTTCTTCGTCGGTGACGGCCGTGAAAGGCGGCACGCTGATCGGGTTGCCGTTTTCGTCGACGGCCACGAACACCATCAGGCAATCGGTGGTCTGGCGCAGCACGCCACCCTTCGGATCGCCCGCGTGCACAGACACGTGGATATGCATGCTCGTGCGTCCGGTCGCGACCACGCGCGCCTTGAGTTCGACGAGATTGCCGACCAGGATCGGCCGCTTGAAACGGATGTTGCCGACGCTGACCGTTACGCAATAGCGGCTCGACCAGACCGCTGCGCATGCATAGGCCGTCTCGTCGATCCACTTCATCAGCGAGCCGCCGTGCACTTTGCCGCCGAAGTTGACGGAGGTCGGCTCGGCCAGAAAACGGAACACGGTTTCGGCTCGATCGAGCGACTCGGTAGGCGCAGTGGGCATTTCGGCTCCGATGGGGAGAAATTGGCTGGCGGCCATTATACGTCCGGGGCCCTGCTCGCCAAGACACAGATGGCGGACCGCAGACGCGCGCTGCAGCGTTCGATCGCTACCGCGGGTGCTGCTCGCGGGGTGCCCTACTTGCGGAGGCTGATGCCCGTATCGATCGTGCCGTACATGTTCACGCCGCTCGATCCGGCCGCAGGCGCACCGCCTTGTGCGCACGCCGCGCACAACAGCGCGGCGCAACCGCATGCGATCAGGGTCAGAAGACGGCGGCGCACGGCCGACGCAGCCTTATACCGCCATGGCCGCGGTCAGCGGCGCATGGTGACGGTAATCGACGAGCTTGAAATCGGACGGCTCGACACGTTCGAGCCATTCCGGCTCGTAACGCCCCGTCTGCGCGTAGTCGGGCACGCGCGCATCGATCTCCAGACGCGGGCTCGGATACGGCTCGCGGCGCAACTGCTCCTGCAGCATCTCGAGCTGATTCTCGTAGATGTGCGCGTCGCCGATGAAATACGTGAACCAGCGCGGCGTATAGCCCGTCAGGCGTCCGACCAGCGCCAACAGCGCAGCGCCCTCGGTCAGGTTGAACGGCGTGCCGAGGCCCACGTCGTTGCTGCGGATGTACAGGCACAGCGAGATCTCGCGCTTGGCCGGATTCGGCAAAAATTGATAGAGCAGATGGCAAGCCGGCAGCGCGATCGCATCGAGCGCGACGGGGTTCCACGCGTGGAACAGGATGCGGCGGCTCGACGGGTCGCGCATGATGGTGTCGAGACAGTCGCGCAGCTGGTCGATCGCCTTGTGCAGCAGTACCATCGGCACGCCGTCTTCCTCGAACGCGGTCACGATGCGGTAGCCGCGCGCAGCGGCGTCGGCGATCTGGGCCTCGGCCTGCGCGTCGAGCACTTTATAGCCGGGCCATTGCCGCCATTGCACGCCGTACACGTCGCCGAGATCGTCCTCGCCGCGGCGGTACGGGTTGTCGAGCCACGCCTGGTTCTGATTCGCGTTGGCGTCCCAGACCTTGCAGCCGAGCGCGCGGAATTCGGCCGCGCTGCGCGTCGCGCGCAGGAAGCCGACCAGCTCGCCGATCGCGGACTTGAACGCGAGCTTCTTGGTCGTCACGGCCGGGAAGCCTTCCTGCAGATCGAAGCGCAGCATCGCGCCGGGCATGCTGATGGTGCGGATGCCGGTGCGGTTGTCTTGCCAGCTGCCGGTGTCGAGAATGGTGCGGACCAGGTCCAGGTATTGTTTCATGCGATCCTTCGTGCGCCGCGCGGGGAAAGTCGAGAGTCGGGCCGCGTGCGTATTTCGCTAGCGCGTATACCGCGATTTTAGCAAGCTCGGACGGCTGGCGCTGTTCGCGGCGTCCGCGCGGCCGGCCGCATCTCGCCGCATCGGTCCGGCGGCGGCATCCGCACCGCGCTCCAGTAGAATCGTGGCTTGTTCATTTACCGCCTCACTCTACTATGACGACGCTGACCCTGATCGTCGCGCGCGCGCGCAACGGCATTATCGGCCGCGACAATCAACTGCCGTGGAAACTGCCCGAAGACCTCGCCTATTTCAAGCGCACGACGATGGGCGCGCCCATCGTGATGGGCCGCAAGACTTTCGCATCGCTGGGGCGTCCGCTGCCGGGTCGGCGCAATCTCGTGGTCACGCGCGACGCGTCCAAGCAGTTCGCGGGAGCCGAAACGATGACCTCGCTGGAACAGGCACTGGCCGCATGCCCGGACGTGCCCGAGGTGTTCCTGATCGGCGGCGCGCAGTTGTATGCGGAAGGAATGGATCAGGCCGATAAGCTCCTGATCACCGAGCTCGACGCGGATTTCGCGGGCGACACGTCGTTCCCGCTGCCCGATCCGGCGCAGTGGCGAGAAGTTTCGCGCGACACGCGCAAGGCCGAGGCACCGAACGCTTTCTCGTTCGCGTGGGTGGTGTACGAGCGCAAGGCCGACACCGTTTAACTTCGACGGAAGCGCCCGGTCGGCTTAAGGCCGCAGACCGGGCGCTTCCGTCAAAAGCTTCCGCGTCATTTGCTTCGTTGCCACGGTCGCGCACGATGTCTGCGCGGCCGGCCGCATCGACCCGTTTCCCCATTCCTTGCGCGCCGATTTCTCGCAGGACGCGTCGCGCGCTTTCTTCCATTTGGCGATTCGCGCTTCGAGCGCGGATTTACTTGCGGGGCGCCGCGCGATCCGGCGCTCGACCGCGGCTTGCAAAGCGCGCTCGGCTACGACCTGATCGCGCCAGCCGCAGAAATTCATGCTCATCTGGTTGGCGTCGCAATCCGCGAGCAAAGCCTCGACCTCGCTCGCCGGCAGACCGCTGCGAACGGAAATTTCCTCTGCCGGCGTCGGCTGAGCACATGCGTAGCCGGCATTCAGCAAGAACAGCAGGAGAGCGAGCCGTTTCATCGAGCAGCTTGCCGCAGTCTCGAACGTTACTGCCCCGCCACCGTCATCTGATCGATGAGCACCGACCCGACTTCCTTCGTGCCGCGCACGAGCGCATCCGCGCCGATCGCGACGATGCCGTGGAACATCTGCTGCAGCGTGCTCGCCACCGTGATCTCCTCGACCGGATACTGGATCACGCCGTTCTCGACCCAGAAACCGGACGCGCCGCGCGAGTAATCGCCCGTCACGTAATTGACGCCCTGCCCCATGAGCTCGGTTAGCAACAGCCCCGTGCCGAGCTTCTTCAGCATTGCCTCGAAATCGTCGCCGGCGCGCGTCTTGGAACTGCGCATCGACAGATTGTGCGAGCCGCCCGCGTTGCCCGTGGTCCGCATGCCGAGCTTGCGCGCCGAATAGGTCGACAGGAAATAGCCGTCCACGACGCCGTCCCGCACCACGCTGCGCGCGCGCGTCTTCACGCCTTCCTCGTCGAACGGCGCGCTGCCCATCGCGCGCGGCACGTGCGGGTCCTCGACTACCTGCACGTGATCGGCGAACACGGGCTTGCCGAGGCTGTCGACCAGGAACGTCGTCTTGCGGTACAGCGCGCCGCCGCTGACGGCCTGCACGAACGCGCCGAGCAGGCCGGCCGCGAGCGGCGCCTCGAACAGCACGGGCACCTTGCGCGTATCGAGCCCGCGCGCGCCGAGGCGCGACAGCGCGCGCTCGGCCGCATAGCGTCCGATCGATTCCGGCGCGGCCAGATCGGCGGCGCTGCGCTTCGAACTGTACCAGTCGTCGCGCTGCATGTTGCGGCCGCTGCCCGCGATCGGCGAGCACGCGATGAAGTGGCGCGAATACGGATAGCCGGCCATGAAGCCCTGCGTGGTCGCGAGCACGAACTGCGAATGCTGGGCCGAGACGCTTGCGCCCTCGGTATTGCGGATCTGCGGGCTCGTGTCGAACGCGGCCGCTTCGGCGCGGCGCGCGATTTCGACCGCCTCGTCGGCGCTAAGCGCCCACGGGTGGAACAGATCGAGATCCGGCGGCGCGGTTTCGAGCAGATCGGCCTCGGCGAGGCCCGCCGCGTCGTCCTCGGCCGTGAAGCGCGCGATGTTATAGGCCGCGGCCACGGTGTCGCGCAGCGCAGCCGGCGAGAAATCCGAGGTGCTCGCGTTGCCGCGCTTCTTGCCGATGAACACCGTCACGCCGACAGTCTTGTCGCGGTTGTGCTCGATCGTCTCGATCTCGCCGCGCCGCACCGATACCGACAGGCCGTCGCCTTCCGAGATTTCGGTCGCCGCGTCGCTGGCGCCGAGCGCCTTGGCATGGCGGAGAATGTCCGCCGCGATTTCCTTGAGTTGGTCCTGCGTATGCGGGAAGTAACGCGCTTGCGCGTCGAAATCTTCAGCCATCGTCGTGATTTCCGGTAGCGGGCCGCGGCCCGCGTCTGTTGTATGTGTGTCTGCGTGTGAGTCGAACAAGCCGGTTCGCGGCCCATCCCGCGATCATAGCAAGGTCTGCCACGGCTCTGCTCGATCGGTTTCCGGCGTCGCCACGATACAATACCGCCCATGACCCGCAAAACCCGTATTCAGCCGATGGCGCCCGCTCAGCCGGACGACGACGATAACGGCTATGACCGTCCCAGCAAATCGCAACTGAAGCGCGACATGCAAGCGCTTCAGGATCTCGGCCGCGCACTCGTCGAGCTGCCGAAGGATGCGCTCAAACGCATGCCGATGCCAGAGAAACTCGACGACGCCGTGCGCGAGACGCGCCGCATTACCGACCACGAGGGCAAGCGCCGCCAGCTCCAATATGTGGGCCGCGTGATGCGACTGCTCGACGAAACCCAGGTCGCGGCGCTGCGCACCGCGCTCGACGCCCAGCGCGGCGTCGACCGCGCGGCCACTGGCCGCCTGCATTGGATCGAACGCACGCGCGAGCAATTGCTGGCCAGCGACGATGCATTCACCACGTTCATCGACACGCACCCGAACGCGGACCTGCAAGCGGGCCGTACGCTGATCCGCAACGCGCGCAAGGAAGCGCAGCAGAACAAGCCGCCGCGCTACTTCCGCGAACTGTTCCAGTGGATCAAGAACGCGAGCAGCACCGGCGCGGACGGCGAGGAGCCGGACGACGAAGACGAAGCACTCGGCGACACCTTTCCCGAACGAGACGATGACGACGCACCGTACCGCCCCTGACGAACTGATCGTCGGCCTCGTGTCGATCAGCGACCGTGCCTCGAGCGGCGTCTATGAAGACCAAGGCATCCCCGCGCTCGAAGGCTGGCTCGGCAGCGCGCTGCGCTCGCCGTGGCGCGCCGAGACGCGGCTGATCCAAGACGACGCGGCGACGATTTCGGCGACGCTGATCGATCTCGTGGACAACCGCGGCTGCGACCTCGTGCTGACCACGGGCGGCACGGGCCCCGCGCGCCGCGACGTGACGCCCGAGGCGACGCTCGCGGTCGCCACCAAGGAAATGCCGGGCTTCGGCGAACAGATGCGCCAGATCAGCCTGCGCTTCGTGCCCACCGCGATCCTCTCGCGCCAGGTTGCCGTGATCCGCGAGACGGCCGCTCACGCGGCGCTGATCGTGAACCTGCCCGGGCAGCCGAAGTCGATCAAGGAAACGCTCGAAGGCCTGCGCGGCCCCGACGGCGCCGTGCTCGCGTCCGGCATTTTCGCGGCGGTGCCGTATTGCATCGATCTGATCGGCGGCCCGTACATCGAAACCGACCCGGCCGTGAGCGCCACGTTCCGGCCCAAGAGCGCGCTGCGCGCGCCCAAGTAATCCCCGTCGCAAACGAAAACGCGCCGCGACCGGCTTGGCGAAACCGATCGCGACGCGTTTTCGCGACGCGCGTGCTGCAACCGCGAGCAAGCTCAGGCGCTTGCGCCGCCCTCGCCCGCAGCGGCGGCCGGCGCCGAAGCGGCCGGAATCAGGAAATGCTCGCGGTAATATTTGAGCTCGTCGATCGACTCGTGGATATCGGCCAGCGCCGTGTGCAGTGCGCGCTTCTGGAAGCCCTTGTAGATGGCCGGCTGCCAGCGGCGGCACAACTCCTTGAGCGTGCTCACGTCGAGGTTGCGGTAGTGGAAGAAGCGCTCGAGCTCCGGCATCCAGCGCGCCATGAAGCGGCGGTCCTGGCAGATCGAGTTGCCGCACATCGGCGATTTGCCGGGCGGCACGTGCTGGCCCAGAAACGCGCGGATCTGCTCGGCCGCGTCGGCCTCGGTCACGGTCGATGCGCGCACGCGGTCGATCAAGCCCGAACGGCCGTGCGTGTTCTTGTTCCAGTCGTCCATCTTGGCGAGCGTCTCGTCGCTCTGGTGAATCGCGAGCACGGGCCCTTCGACGGCGATCTCGAGCGTCGAATTGGTCACGACCACGGCGATCTCGATGATGCGGTCGTTCTCGGGGTCGAGCCCGGTCATCTCCATGTCGAGCCAGACGAGGTTCATGTCGGTGCGGACGAGCGCGGGTGCTGCAGTGTCGGTCATGAGCGATCCTGAAAAAGCGCGGGCCTGAACGCGCCCCGGCTGCGGCCATTACGGCCGGCATATTCGGGGCGGTACAGCCGCTTGGCAAAAACATATAATTTGCGAATTCTCGCACACCTCTTTACGGCGAACCGATGTCTTCCACCACGTTTTCCCTGGCGTTCGCGCTGGCCGTGCTGGCGATGACGCTGACCAAGCTCTGGCTTGCGTCGCGTCAGATCCGCTATGTGGCCGGCCACCGCCAGCAGGTGCCCGCGCAGTTCCGCGCCTCGATTCCGCTCGAGGCGCATCAGCGCGCGGCCGACTATACGATCGCGCGCACGCGCCTCACGCTGCTCGAAGTCGTCGTCGACGCGGGCGTGCTGATCGCGCTGACGCTGCTCGGCGGCGTCGGCATGCTCGACGCGTGGCTGACCAGTTGGCTCGGCTTCGGCCTGGTGCAGCAAGTGGCGCTGGTGGCCGCCGTATTCGCGATCACGAGCTTGGTCGGATTGCCGTTCAGCTATTACCGCCAGTTCGTCATCGAAGCGCGCTTCGGCTTCAACCGCATGACGCGCGGCCTGTTCTTCGCCGACCTGCTCAAGCAGACCCTGCTCGGCGCCGCGCTCGGGCTGCCGCTGCTGTTCGCGGTGCTGTGGCTCATGCAGCGCGCGGGCCAGTTCTGGTGGCTGTGGGCGTGGGCCGTGTGGGTCGCGTTCCAGATCCTCGTGCTCGTGCTGTACCCGAGCTTCATCGCCCCGCTGTTCAACAAGTTCGAACCGCTCGCGGACGAGGCGCTGCGCATGCGCATCGAAAATCTGATGCGGCGCTGCGGCTTCGCGGCGAAGGGGCTGTTCGTGATGGACGGCAGCCGCCGCTCGGCGCACGGCAACGCGTACTTCACGGGGTTCGGCGCGGCCAAGCGCATCGTGTTCTTCGACACGCTGCTCGCGCGCCTGTCGGGCAGCGAGATCGAGGCCGTGCTCGCGCACGAACTCGGCCATTTCAAGCGCCGCCACGTGCTCAAGATGATGGCCGTGTCGTTCGCGCTGAGTCTCGCGCTGCTGGCGCTGCTCGGCTGGCTCGCGCAGTGCGCGTGGTTCTATACGGGCCTCGGCGTGCTGCCGTCGCTCACGCACAGCAACGCGGGGCTCGCGCTCGTGCTGTTCGGCATCGCCGCGCCCGTGCTGCTGTTCTTCGTCACGCCGCTCGGCAGCCTGAGTTCGCGCAAGCACGAGTTCGAGGCCGATGCATTCGCGGCCGGCCAGACCGACGCCCATTTCCTCGTCAGCGCGCTCGTCAAGCTGTACGAGGACAATGCGGCGACGTTGACGCCGGATCCCGTGTACACGGCCTTCTATTATTCTCACCCGCCCGCGTCGCAGCGCATCGACCGGCTGCTGCAAGCCTCATGAGCCGCGCCCCGTCGAAACCGCAACGCGCGGCCGCCCGCGGCGCGCAGGCCGAGCAAGGGCGCGTGATCGCCTCGCACGGCCGCCATTACGTGGTCGCGCCCGAGCACGGCGGCGCGCCGCTGCAGTGCTTCCCGCGCGGCAAGCGCAGCGAGGTCGCGGTCGGCGACCGCGTGCGCTACGAGCCGACCTCGGCCGATCAAGGCGTGATCGTCGAGATCGGCGAGCGGCGCAATCTGCTGTACCGTTCCGATCAATTCAAGTCCAAGCTGTTCGCGGCCAACCTCGATCAGTTGCTGATCGTGCTCGCCACCGAGCCGCACTTCAGCGAGGATCTGCTCGGCCGCGCGCTGATCGCGGCCGACGCGAACGGCTTGAAACCGCTGGTGCTGCTGAACAAGACCGACATGACGGCGGCGCTGCCCGGCGCGCGCGAGCGCCTCGCGCCGTACCGTGCGCTCGGCTACACGGTGCTCGAGCTCTCGGTCAAGGGCGCGCCCGAGGCCGCGCGCGAGCAACTGATGCCGCACCTGGCCGGCCACTCGACGCTGCTGCTGGGCCAGTCGGGCATGGGGAAATCGTCGCTGGTCAATCTGCTCGTGCCCGATGCCGAAGCGGCCACGCGCGAGATCTCGGCCGCGCTCAACAGCGGCCGCCATACCACCACGTTCACGCGCCTCTACACACTGCCGGGCGGCGGTTCGCTGATCGATTCGCCGGGCTTCCAGGAATTCGGGCTGCACCATCTGTCCGAAGGCACGCTCGAACGCGCGTTCCCCGAGTTCCGGCCCTTGCTCGGCCAGTGCCGTTTTTACAATTGCCATCACCTGCACGAACCGGACTGCGCGATTCTCGCAGCCGTCGCCGACGGGCGCATCGCGCCCGCACGGCATGCGCTATACGCGCAGCTCGTGCACGAGGCCGCCCAGATCGTACGTTGAGGGCGCCCCACGCCGTATCGTCATCATGTAGTTCTAAATAATTAGGTTCCGCTTACCAAAGGGACGGTCGGGCCAGACCGTTAAGCGATGATTTCGGATTCGATGCGCGTTTCGGATTTGCTCGCACAGCAGCAGCTGCATGCGGTTTTCCAACCGGTAGTCGATTTTTCCAAGGGTGAAATCACCTCGTACGAGGGCCTATTGCGGGGGCCCGAAGGCAGTCCGCTCGAATCGGCGACCGCGCTGTTCATGCAAGCGCGCGCCGAGGGCCTGTCGAACGCGCTCGAATACGCGGCCGCGCGCATCTGCATGACGGCGTTCGCGGCGCTCGGCTACGACGCCAAGCTCGCCATCAACTTCAGCGCCGACGCGCTCTACGACCTCGGCGCGAGCCGCGATCCGTTCCGCTTCCTCGATCAATACGGTATCGATCGCAGCCGCATCGTGGTCGAGCTCACCGAACAATATCCGATCCGCGATCTGAATCTGCTCGCACGCATCGTCGCGACGCTGCAGGACCGCGGCATCCAGTTCGCGCTCGACGATTACGGCATCGCGCATGCGTCCATGAGCCTGTGGGTGGGCCTGCGTCCCGACTACGTCAAGATCGACCGCAGCTTTATCCACGACATCGCCCAAGATCCGCTGAAGTTCGAAGCCGTGCGTTCGATGCAGCATTTCGCGAAAGCGAGCGGCACGCGGCTGCTCGCCGAGGGCATCGAGAATCAGACCGACCTGAGCATCGTGCGCGACATGGGCATCGACTACGGCCAAGGCTTCCTGCTCGGGCGCCCGAGCCAGCGCCCCGCGCGTGCGCCGGCGCAACGCATGCGCGGCACGATTCGCGCGATGCCGATCGCGATGTTTCCCGATGCGCCGAAACTCACGGCCGCGCTCGATGCGCACGGCGCGCTCGCGCGCATGCTCGTGGCCGCGCCTGCGTTGTCGCCGCGGGCCACCAATCACGACGTGCTCGAATTGTTCAACCGCATGCCCGATCTGCATGCGGTCGCGGTCGTCGACGGCGAGCGGCCCGTCGCGCTGATCAATCACCGCACCTTCATGGACCGCTACGCGCGCCCGTACCATCCCGAACTGTTCGGCCGCAAGTCGTGCCTGCAGTTCGCGAGCACGTCGCCCGTGGTGCTCGAAAAAAACACGCGCTTCGAGCAGCTCGCCGAGCTATTGGCCGGACAAGACCAACGCTATCTGGTGGACGGTTTCATCATCGTCGAGAACGGCCGCTACCTGGGCCTCGGCACGGGCCAGAATCTCGTGCGCGCCGTGACCGAAACGCGCCTGCAGGCCGCGCGCTACGCGAATCCCCTGACGTTCCTGCCCGGCAACATCCCGATCGGGCTGCACATCGACCGGCTGCTCGAGAGCGCGTCGTGCTTCCACGCATGCTACGTGGATCTGAACCACTTCAAGCCGTTCAACGATCAATACGGCTATTGGCTCGGCGACGAGGTGCTGAAGTTCGCCGCGAGCGTGCTGACCGACGCGCACGATCCGGCCTGCGATTTCCTCGGCCACGTGGGCGGCGACGATTTCCTGATCCTGTTCCAGAGCGACGATTGGCAGCGCCGCGTGCTCCAGGCGATCGAGCGCTTCAACGCGGGCGTGGCGCGCTTCTACGCGGCGCCGGACCGGCAGGCCGGCGGCATCCACGGCCAAGACCGGCATGGACAGCCGGCCTTCTTCGGTTTCGTGACGATGGCGATCGGATGCGTGGCGATTACGCTCGAGAACATGCGCGGAATGCGCGGCAGCGAGAGCATCGCGTCGCTGGCCGCCGTGGCGAAGCAGCGCGCCAAGCAGCAAGCGTCCGGCTATGCGCTGATCGACGCGCGCTTCGCGGACGCGGAGGCCGGTTTGGAAGTGGGCTAGCGGCCCGCGGCGACGGCGCTCAGGAAAGCCAGACCGCCGCGGTCAGCATCAACAGCAGCAGCATCCACAGGATCACGGCGCGCCACACGAGCCCGACCGCCGACTGCAGCGTGCGCGGCGTGCAATCGTCGCCGACCGCGAGCGGGCCGCTCTCGCCCACCGCCAACGCATCGACGCTCGACGGCTCCGCGAGCGGGCCGGACAAACGCGCGCCGAGCGCACCGCTGCCGGCCGCGAGCAAGACGCCCTCGTTCGAATCGGGCCATTGGCGCGCATGGTTGCGCCACGCGTAGATCGCGTCCTCGAAGTTGCCGACGATCGCGAAGCCCATCGCCGTCAGACGCGCGGGCACCCAGTCGATCACGAAGAACGCGCGCTGTGCGAACGTCGAGAACGCCTCGGTACGCTCGCCCTCGCCGGCCGGCGCGGCCCACGCTTGCGCGAGATAGGCGGCGATCCGGTACAGTACCGCGCCCGCCGGACCGACCGGCAGCACGAACCAGAAGAACACGCCGAACACATGGCGCTGCGAGGCGATCACGGCATGGATCAGCGTATGGCGCACGACCTCGCTGACCGGCATCTCGGCCGTATCGAGCCCCGTCCACTCGCGCAAGATTTCGCGCGCGCGCGGCAGGTCGTCGTTGTTGAGCGCGAGGTGGATATCGGTGAAATAGTGGCTGAACTGACGGAAGCCGAGCGTGAAATACACGATCACGACGTTCCAGGCGAACGCGAGCACGAAGCTGATCTTGTATAGCAGCCAATACACGAGCCCCGTCAGGGCCACCCACGGCAGCACGACCGCAAGCCACGCGAGCACGCCGTGCTTGTGCTTGCCGCCGTCGAGCCCGTGCGCGACGGTTTCGGCCTGGAAGCGCAGCAGGTTCGCGACCGGATTATTGGGCGACAACGCGCGGAGTTGTTCGAGGACGAGGGCGAGAAGGACCGAGAAGAATGTCATGCCGGGAGACGCGCTGTTCGGGTGGGGAGGCCCGGCAAACGGGCCCGCCTAGGGGCGCCCTGTTAGGGGGCGATTTTCCCGTAACCATAGCACAAGGCGTTCGGCCGATGGCCCGCTGCAACGGGCGCGGCGCAGGGTCACGGCGCCTTGGCGCGGCGTACCGCCGCGGCAAAGATCAGACCGCCGCGAGGAAGCGGTGGAGATTGCGCAACATACCGGCCGTTGCACCCCAGATGAAGTAATGCGGGTCGCTGTGCTCGTCCGGATACGGCATTGCAAAAAAACGACGCTCACCGCCTTCCCAGCGGAACACGCGGATCTGGTGATAGGCCGGATTCATGAGGAACGCCAACGGCACCTCGAAGATTTCGGCAACCTCGCGTGCATCGGCCTGCACCGCAAACGGCGGATGCACGAGCGCAACCACGGGGGTCACGCTGAACCCCGTGCCCGTCACGTACTCGGGCAGCATGCCGAGCACTTCGACGTGCTCGCCGGCCAGGCCGATCTCCTCGCGCGCCTCGCGCAGCGCCGTGGCGCGCGCATCGAGGTCGGCCGGCTCGCGGCGCCCACCCGGGAAGCTGATCTGTCCGGCATGATCGGTCAAATGATCGGCGCGTTCGGTCAGCAGCACGGTCAAGCCCGCTTCGCGCGTCACGAGCGGCACGAGCACGGCCGCCTCGCGCAGCGCGCCGCCGGCGTCGAAGCGCGTCTCGGCCGCCTCGGCCTGCCACGCGACCGGATTCGCGAAGCGCTCGCGCAGCGCGGCGGCCGTCAGGCGCTCGGGCGCCAACGCGGCCAGGCCATCGGCAAACGGTTCGACCGGCAGCAGTTCGGGATCGATGATCGGGCGACGCGGCATGGGAATGGCAAAACGGAAAATCGGGCTACAAATGAAAAAGCACCCTGACGGGTGCTTTTCCAATGCTACGGCTTACTCGGCTGCGGCGGCGGGAGCAGCGGTGCGATCCTTCGTCACCAGCTTTTCCTTGATACGTGCCGACTTGCCCGAGCGCTCGCGCAGGTAGTACAGCTTCGCACGACGCACGTCGCCGCGACGCTTCACGACGATGCTCGCCAGCAGCGGCGAGTAGGTCTGGAACGTACGCTCGACGCCTTCGCCCGACGAGATCTTGCGAACGATGAACGACGAGTTCAGGCCACGGTTACGCTTGGCGATCACGACGCCTTCATACGCCTGAACGCGCTTGCGCGTGCCTTCGACCACGTTCACGTTGACGATCACCGTATCGCCGGGAGCGAATTCGGGGATGGTCTTGCCTTCCAGCATGCGAGCAATTTCTTCTTGCTCAAGTTTTTCGATCAGATTCACGACTGACTCCTATTGCCATCTTGTCGGCGTTTGCACCCGCCTGTCCCCAGGCACGGCCCCGATAGAGGATGGGTTCACAACTGGCACCGGGCACGCATGCACGGCACCGCCTAGTCTCGCTGCCCGCGAACCACGCATCAAGACGATGCCTGCTTCGCTTCCTTGGCGAGTTTTGCGAGCCACGCCTCGTCGGCCCGGCTCAACAATTTGTCGCGGCGCGCCCGTTCGATCAGATCGGGACGCTTCACGAACGTAT
This sequence comes from Amerodectes protonotaria, assembly GCA_025882695.1. NCBI lineage: Eukaryota > Metazoa > Arthropoda > Arachnida > Sarcoptiformes > Proctophyllodidae > Amerodectes > Amerodectes protonotaria. The sequence goes on from JAOZJS010000718.1 coordinate 18,855, forward strand.
TCTTCAAAGCCTGCTCGCGCCGCCAGCGCTCGATCTCGGCATGATGACCGCCGAGCAGCACGTCCGGCACGCGCATGCCGTCGTATTCCTCGGGCCGCGTGTAATGCGGGCAATCGAGCAAGCCGTCGGCGAAACTGTCCTGCACGGCCGATTGCGCATCGTTCAAGACGCCCGGCAGCAAACGCACCACGGCGTCCATCACGGCCATCGCGGGCAATTCGCCGCCCGACAGCACGAAATCGCCGACGCTGATTTCCTCGTCGACGCAACGATCGAGCAAACGCTGATCGATCGCCTCGTAGCGGCCGCACAGCAGCACCACGCCCGGTTCCTGCGCCATGCGCTCGGCGCGCGCATGCGAAAACGGCGCGCCTTGCGGCGACAGCATCACCACGCGTGCGCCAGCAATACCCTGCTCGGCCTGCGCCGCCTTGGCCGCAGCGAGTGCGGCTTCGAGCGGCTTGGCCAGCATCACCATGCCCGGACCGCCGCCATAGGGGCGATCGTCCACGGTACGGTAATTATCGCTCGTGAAATCGCGCGGATTCCACGTCCTCAACCCGAAACGCCCTTGCTTGACCGCGCGGCTCGTAATGCCCCACTCGGTCAACGCGCGGAACATCTCGGGAAAGAGCGTGACGACATCGAACTGCATCGCGCACCGCCTGCCTGATTCAGTAATCGGTTTCCCAATCGACGACGATGCGCCGCGCCTGCTGATCGACGGTCTTCACGTACGCGCCGACGAACGGAATCAACCGTTCGGCCATGACCGGCTGACCTTCCTTGCCGGTGGACGCATACTCGACGCGCAATACCGAATGCGCGCCGTTGTCGATCAAACCCGCCACGTTGCCAAGCGGCTCGTCGGCCAGATTGACGACGCGCATGCCGATCAGATCGACCCAGTAAAATTCGTCGGGCGACGCAATCGCCGGGAAATCGGCGCGCCGCACGAACACGCTGTAACCGCGCAACGCCTCTGCGGCATTGCGGTCGGCGACGCCGGCCAGATGCGCGACGAACATGTCCGTATGCGCCTTGGCCTGCAGCACAGCCGCCGTTTTCAGATCGCGCCCCTTGCGCAGCCAGCAGCGGCGCGCATTGAGCAGCACGTCGCCGCCACTGCCGACTTCGGCATGCGGCACGAGCTTGACCCAGCCCTTGAGGCCGTAGGCATCGAGCACGCCCGCCACTTCGACGGCATCCTCGGGCCAATCCTGCTCGGCTTCGCTGCGCAGCGCCTGCGCGGCCGCGCTTTCGGGCTGCCGTGCCTCGGCCGAAGCCGCGGCACGCTCCACCGGCTTGCGCGCGAACACGCCGAACGGCGAGTCCTTCGCGTCCGGCTGGGCGGGATCGCGACCGGCCATTAAGCGGCCGGTTGCGCCTTTTGCGCTTCCTTGACCAGACGCTCGACAGCCGACGACAGCTGAGCGCCGACGCCTTGCCAGTACGTCAGACGGTCTTGAGCGATACGCAGGGCTTCGCCCTTCGTCGCGACCGGGTTGTAGAAGCCAACGCGCTCGATGAAGCGGCCGTCACGACGGTTACGCGAATCGGTAGCAACGATGTTGTAGAACGGGCGCTTCTTCGAGCCGCCGCGAGCCAGACGGATGATGACCATATGAATTCCTTCGGGAAACCGAGTTCAAAACTACTGAAACACGAGATTATAGCCGGAAATCTATGGCACAACAAACACTTACCGTGGAACAACGCGTTTTGTGTGGTGCCGAGGCCGGCCGAGCCGCTCCGTCCGGCCGCGGAGCGGCCCGCCGAGGCCCGCGGAATCGGGCCCTCGCTAGAAAAGACTCAATTGAGCGGCCGCCGGCGGTTCCGGCCCGCGCGGCGTGCGGAACTGCGACATGTCGAGGATGCCGTGGCGGCGTTCGTTGAGCCCGAGGCGTTTGACCGCCTGGGCGAAGCGCTGCTTGATCAGGTCGGCCCACAGGCCCTCGCCCTTCATGCGCGTTGCGAAATCGGCCACGTAGTCGGCGCCGCCGCGCATTTCGCGCACGCGCGCCATGACGCGCGCCGCGCGATCCGGAAAGTGGGCCTCGAGCCATTGCTTGAACAGCGGCGCGACTTCCCACGGCAGGCGCAGCACGATATAGCTCGCATGCGTCGCGCCCGCTTCGGCGCACGCTTCGAGCACGCGTTCGAGATCGGGTTCCGTCACGAACGGAATCACGGGCGCGATGCTCACGCCGACCGGGATGCCCGCCTCGCTCAACGTGCGAATCGTGCGCAGCCGGCGCGCGGGGGTGGCCGCGCGCGGCTCGAGGCGGCGCGCCAGTTCGGCGTCGAGCGTCGTGATCGTGACGGCCGCCATGAACTGGCCGCGCGCGGCCATCGGCGCGAGCAGATCGACGTCGCGCTCGATCAGCGAGGATTTCGTGATGGCCGCGAACGCGTGGCCGTGATCGTGCAGCACCTTGATCACCGAGCGCGTGAGGAGCAGATCGCGCTCGACGGGTTGATAGGCATCGGTCGCGACACCTAGCGCGATCGGTTCGGGCGCGTAGCGCGCGCGGCCCAATTCGCGCGCGAGCAGTTCGGCCGCGTTGATCTTGGCGTAGATGCGGCTTTCGAAGTCGAGCCCGGGCGAGAGTCCGAGATAGCTGTGCGTGGGGCGTGCGAAGCAATAGATGCAGCCGTGTTCGCAGCCGCGATACGGGTTCAGCGAGACGTTGAACGGGATATCGGGCGAGCTGTTGCGCGTCAGGATGCTTTTCGCGCGTTCTTCGAAGATTTGGGTGCGCAGCGGTGCGGGCGCGCAGGGATCGTCGGGGTCGTGCGCTTCGTGCTGCCAGCCGTCGTCGATGCCTTCGCGCTGCAAAATCTCGAAGCGCCCTTGCAGGTTGGCTGGCGCGCCCCGCCCCTTCAACGGCGCGGGCGGCGCAACGGGATATTCTGAATCGGACATCGGGGCTCTCTCGGCGGAACGGCCAGCTTAATAGGCGCAGCCAATACTGTATATTTATACAGTATCGATCATCGAATGCCAAGCTTCGCCGAACCTTCAACCTCCTGCCCGTAACCCCCGAAGGTTTGGTTTTTCTAGGGCAATGGACCGGTCGGGACGGGGTGGGCTATCTGCTGTAGGCAACCGGAAGCAGATA